>VYZV01036182.1:259-28270 GCA_013401275.1 Pandion haliaetus | reverse complement strand
CGCCCCCGACGGAGCTCTCCCCACGCAGGACACCCCCCCCTCACCCACTCCCCGGGTTTGAGGGGTGCCGCCCGGCCCAGGGAGCTGCGTGCGGAGACGCGGGGTGACAGGGATTTCCCGGGGGGCTGCCACCCTCCCCTTCCCCCCGGCACCCCCGGGAGAGCTGCGCCGCGCCGGGGAGCGGGAGCAGAGGGAAGCGGAGGCGCTTTCCTGGAGCGCAACTTCTCTGCGTGACTCAATAAATATCCGTCGTGATTCCAGTGTCGGAGCCAGGCAAAAACTCCACCGGTTTCCAAGTGCTGGGTGGGTGGGTGAGATCCTCGGGACGTGAAGCTGAGACTTAGGAGCTGGTCCAAACCCCATGAAAATCAGCAGAAAGCCTTTCAGCGCTGGCAAGGGCGTTGGGATTAGGCCTTAAAGAGGTTTGTGTGAACATCGAGAAGCGGGTTCCAGCGCCTGAGCCGAATACGTTGTGGTGGTGGCCGGATTTCGGTCTATAGTCTTATAAATACCCGGGTCTTGCGGCAGTGGTGGGTGACCTTTACTATCAGCTTGCCATTTAAAAAGGATCTAGCGTATAAGCGCTCACTGAAGAGAATTAATGGCTTTCATATCCTAGGTCAGTTAATGAAATTGCCAATATTGATGATAAATACTTGAATGCTAGTTGGGAAAGCAGTCGTGACATTTCAGAACATACGTATAATGCTGAAGCGTGCCATCCTAATTTTTTTACTTTTTTTTGGATGGTTGATTTTGCTGCAGAAAACTGTTTGCTTTGCTTCTTGCAACATAGTTAACTAATAGATAAAGAGGAACGTGCTATTGGCTTTTTTTCTTACTTTCCTGGAGTACTTTCCATACTCAAGCAAAAATGTGATTTATTTTTGCTCCAGTAAATAAAAAAATTCTCTACTCTCCCAGGATTTGTGTTTATAAAGGCTCTTACCTGCTGAGCAGTTAAGATGATCCAATGACTCTACTGAATCCTAAATTTGCTATGATATGGACATGGAAAAGAAATACCACTGGTCCTTCATATAATTGAAGCTGACTGTTTGTCTTATGTAATTTTGCATCTTATAAGAATTCACACGTGAAAGAGATGGAAAAAAAAAAACCAAAACCACCAACCCAACAAAAATGTTTTCTTTCCTGCTGGCTGCGGAGTTCCTGCGGACAATGTTTGCACAGTAGGGCCCGATCCTTGGCAGCTCCCTCTGCCTTCAGCAGCAGCAGAACTGGGATCTAAACACAAGTCCCAGCGCCGGATCAGGTCTTCATTCCTGAGGGGCTTTTAATAACTTTGTAAAATCCGTAGGGATTTTTTTAGAGGTTTGTAAATTGGTCAAAATTACCTTGAACTAAGAAGTTCATCTTCTAAGTCTGACTCAGAGAAAAGAATGATTTTATGATTTATTTGCCTGCTAATGAATTAATTATAAAATACTTAGGGAGGGAGAATTGCGATACTTCTCACTGCTCTGCAAGCTGTTATTTACCTGCAGTAGAGAAAAGGTTTTTAAAAGGATGGGAGGAAAAAAAGAACTAAAACAAGCTTTTGCATAAGAATAGCCGGACAACTGTAGGAAACTATTTCATTTATTTAAGTTACAGTTTACGGTTTACAGTCCTCAAGGTTTTGTTTGGGTAAAACCCTCATTAAAGAAGGGACTCTGGATTCAGACAGATAAAACTTTTGTCTGTGGGACTGTAAAGAAACTTGTAGCCTCAGCTGGTCTGTCGCAGCTGCACCTTTACTGTAGTAAACATCTATCGAGCAAAAGATCTTCTTGAAATTAGAAGAGACCATTTTGTGCTCAGATACTTGTGATGCTGTTTGAGCTGTCCCACAGAAAGTCAGCAGTACAGTACCCTGCTTCTGTCAGGGTCATCATCGGCTTGCTTGCTTTTAGAACATAAGGCTGGTTTTCAGCCACTGGTGTAGTGAGTGTGCAGGCAAGGAAGAAGGTTAGCGTAGCCGTAAAACCTGCAGCATCTCCCAGTGTAAACACCTTTGCATTTCCCTAGCTTAGTTTGCAAGTGGTTTGCAAGTTAGGACAGGCATAAGGAGGTGCATCCCCTGGGATGCTATTTCTATACATAGGATTTCACCATAGCAAAATAAAGATGAAATTGTGGGGTCACTGAAATCCGCGTGGTGATGAAACATTAGTACCTCTTCAGATGAAGACTTTTGAAGAGGTGGCCTTAAATACAGCCGGGGCTTCATGGTTCGTGACAAAGCCTTTAGAGCAGCAGTGAGCTGTCATGTAACTAATGCAAATATAAGGTCAGTCCTTTGGGGATACTTGATGCGACATTCGAGTCCAAATGATTAGCTCACAATTCCATGAGCACTGAGGTTTGTGAATTTTCTGAGTTCACCCACTTGTCTGTTTCCCCGCATCTGTGCTGGATTTTCTATTTGTTTCATTGTGTCTGAAAATTAACACCCCGTACGATCCGACCCTGCTGGAGCCCAGTGCCCCGGCGGCTGAGGGGATTTGATTACTGACATTCTAGTTAGGAAGATGGATAGCATAAAGGATATTTGATGGCTGAGCGATCCTATAGATAACAAGTGTAGGACGGAAGACTACGTGGTGCTGATTAAGCCAGTGGAGGCTTGTGTAGGTTTTTTTAATATAGCTGTACTAACAACATGTTTACACGCATCTTTTAGGTCCTATAGAATTGTATATACGTGTCGGAGAGCTTCTGTGAGTATTTAAAACTGTAATACAACTTGCTGTTAGAGATGGGTCCCAATCCTGCGATGGCTCCACAAGGGAAGCACCTGTTGAAGCCCGTGTGCTGCCTCGGGGAGGGCAGGTGCCCAGGGTTAGCTCTTAATGACCCTCCCTACGCCTGGGAATGTGTAATAACTTAATTGCAGCTATTTCACATGCATAACTAGCAGTCCTGGCCTGTCTTCATTCCCATTTATTTTGTCCCAGGAGATTTGCAGCAAGAGCAGTTTATTAGCTATAAAATATTAGCCAAGTGTTAGAAATGGTGCTTCAAGTCAGTGGCAGAGGCTTTCTGGAAGAGCTGGGATTTAATTCTCTGTATATAGATAAGTGCTGGGTTAAATACTTTTGGCCCATTCCTCCCTTTCTGATAAACTTGAAATCAGGAAAAGTGGTGAGGGTTAAATAGAGCCTTGGCTCTCACTGCACCCAGTAAGGAAGAAAAAGCTCATTTGCAGCTTAAATTGCCTCAAGACTGACACGCAGGGCTCAGCGCTGTCTCATTTCCTTCACTTCAGCTACAGTTAAGCACTTTGTTTTCTTTTATTGGTAAGTGAACTTAATTTCTCCGAGATGGAATTTGTTACAGAAACCAAGGAGTCGATTCACAGCTATGAATGATAGGTTCGCAATTAATTAGCAGCTTATCCTGAGCATTTTTGCGCAGGATCCCAAATATTATGGTAATGGGAAACAATACATTTTAGATAGCTGGAACGTTCTCTGAATGAGCGGTTCCCTGAAACTTACAGCCCTGGGAATTAGAGGCATTAATTTCAGAGCAGCAGGCTGGGGACATATGTGAGGATTTCTTTGGTTTTCTAGGCTTGCCGTAGTCCAATGCTGTGGTCATCGCTGTGACAAACTTCCTGCTGGAGCTTTGGGTGCTCATGAACCCCATGGCATAGGCTCAAACACTTAGAAACACAAAATCCTCTTCTCTAGGGGTTTTGATTTGCTTGCTGAGATCATATCTAGAAACAAGGAGGTTTGCCTGGAAGTAAGGACTACAAGTTTTGAGTATTAGAAATTATTGCCTTTTTTTTTTTTTTTTTTTTTAAGAATACTGTCACTAGAAATTGAACTACTTGTTGTTGCTCACCTTCTCTTTCTTCTCTTTTTAAACTTTCACTCCTTAGAACAATGCTATCAGACTCCTTTGTTTTCCTCAATGCAGCCATTTTTACTGGCTTGGCTACTTGGGGCAAGGCTTACAGACACCTTCAGTTGGGTAGAACTCCTATGACAAATGTCTTGCATGCAAATGTAAGTTTACAAATGAAACCCCTAAGGCCACAAAACAGGCATGAGCTTTCTGTTCTTGTGTAGATCTTTAAATGCAGCTCCAGATTGTGCTAAACTTGTAAAGCAGTGAAATAGCAGAAATGCAGTGGCAAGTGGAATTTAAAAGTAGTGAAAAAAGCCAAAGCTAGGGGTAAATACAGATACCACTAAATGCAATGACAGAAGGGTTAACAATTTTTTTTTTTCCTAGAATCCTATCAATTGCTAAACTATTTCAGAAGTGCTAAAACTACCTCAGCTGCAGCTGAGGAAGGGCAGTGTGGAAGGGAGCCCAATTCATAAGTGGGATCTCATGAGTGGTCATCTAATGCTGGGTGGAACCACCTGTGTCCCACAGCTGGGTCCTCCGTGGTGACAGCAGTGCATACCCAGTTTGAAAGGCCCCACAGAACATCCTTTCTACAACCCATGACACTTTCCAGCACCCTGTAACAAAGGTGCAACCTGCTGCAAAAGACCAAAAGCTCCCGTGTGTCAGAGGACAAGCAGGAAAGGCTGTATGTTTTGTTAATATTCCAGGATCTTGCAGAAACAGGTAGACCCAATCCTATCCTTCAAAGGGGAAAAAAAAAATCCTCAAGAACCTGACTTCTGTGGTTCCCACCTCATCTGCCATTCAGTTTAACCATGAATGTGTGGCAGATGTCCTAATTAAGCAAATGAGTATTTAACGCTGTTAGCTTCTGCAGCATAGCTTGGGGGTACCCTGCTCTTGGCTATTGCCATCTCTGATGCTCAGAGGAAAGTGAAATCCTTCCTGTTCTTCTACCCCCTACAAAACTTAAGCAACATAGAGAAACAAAAATTCTTGACTGGTCCTTAAGGTGACAGTGACCTGATAGACACTGTAAAGAAAAAAAAAAATGTAGCGCAAGCAAATGTGGAAGTAGTGTCCGGCTCCGCAAGTGCTATGTGCCAGGATACAGCAGTAGCATGCTGTTCTGTGATGAGAGATGCCTGTTCCTGCGATGGGTGTTCCCTGGGTGCATGAGCTCATGTGGTGGCTGGAGAGAACAGGTTTCTTTGCAGAGCCTCACCCACCCCTCCACACAGCTCTTCAGCTCCAGACCTGTATGTCAGACCTGGCTGAGCAGCAGGTCAGAGATTTGCTGGCTAACACGCTTGGCACCCCAGGGTCAGCAGGAGAGGAGCCATGCCTGGTGCTGTGTGCGAGACGGAGAGCCCGTCAGGGACAGACGTGGCATGAGAGCCAGACCAGGAATTCTCATGCTGAGCACGACAGGTCTGCAACGCGTGCCTCCTGTCCATAAAAGGCTGCTTCTTCTGGGCATCTCAGGGTCAAGGGTAGAATGAACTGTATTTTAGTTACCAAGGGAAACTTGGCCTTAGAAGAGGCTGTGTGCAAACGACACATTTGCGAACTGGCGTGTTGTGTTTGCACGCCAGCCTGTGGCCCAGCTGGGCCTCCTGGGCGCTCACTGTGTGACACCATAACGTACTAACTTGGAGGAGGAGCATGTAAGAGACCTCCAAGGTCCACTGCAGAACAAGACAGCTGCCGGGTGAGATTTACTCCGTGCCTTGTGCAGGCTGAGAGCTGAGACACCCAGTGGGACGCTCTGCTCCTCTGTAAACTGCGCCCTGTTCTTCCTTCCTCCTGAGCGCTGGCCATAATGGATCCCACTGGTGGGATTGACTGGCTAGCACAGGTTTCCCAATGTTGGAGCTTACATTCCTCTCCTAAATGCAGAGTCATGGGGACAATACTGATGCGGGGGCCCCTCTAATGCAAACTTTTTTTTTTTTTTTTTTTAATTAATTTTGGTGGCGGCAGCAAATGGCCTCCGTTGTAAGGAAGTGGGGAGAACTGGGGAGGACTGCATTTACAGAGCAGTTTAATCACATGGATGGAGCAGCGTGTTCACCTCTCCTCCTTGCTGGGTCAGTTCCACTTTGAGCTCTGCAAACAGACTGTCTATTGAGCAGTTAGTATTCAGTGCTGAATATTCAATACTAGACTCTTGTTTTGGTGAGTCTTAGGCAAAAAAAGGAGTAGGAAAGAAGACTTCTCTTTTTTTCTCATGTTCCCTCCCTGCGTTTGCTTTGCATGTTGTTCAGAGGAGACTGGAGGCTTCTCAGAAAAGCCAGGCTCCTAGTTTTAAAAGTGCTGGTCTACTCTCATAACACTTTCTAAGGGGAGGGAAGAGACAGTGTCAAATGGACTAAATTCATACAGGGTTTATGAACCTGTAAGTCTAGGCACATCAGGACTGAGTGAACACTTTCTGACAATCATGTTTAGGTTGTAAAATTAATGGCAGGAAACGCTTGCTCTGTATACGTAGATTAGTTCTGAGAGGTACCAATCTTTGTGGGAGTATGTTATGGTGATTTATTAATGTCCTCTGCTAGTTTTGGTACGCAGATATTCTCAGGGTGCGTTCTGAGAGCTGAAAGAAATGGCGTTCTTTGTTTCTGTCTAGCTAGTGCCATATTTGCTCACAAGATGGTTGTGAATAATGTAATGGCTGCATCCTTTGACAGTAGTGAGCAACAGCTAGATTTGGAGTAGAAGTCCATAAAGTGAGGAAAAGTGGCCACCATTTGAGTAAATGTAGTATCTTTTTCCTTTGATTCACTTCTTCAGTCAAGTGGTTTTCTCTTGCTGCTATGATTATGTCCAGACACCTGAGTTTTCTTTTCACATATGTGTCTGTCTTCTCTTGTTCTTTCAGTCTGCCTGACTGGATGCTGTTTCTAAGGAGGAATATTTACTGTAGAACCTTTTCTTCAGGAGCTGACCTCTTTTCTCCTGATTTAAAAAAAAAAAAAAAAAAAAATCTCCTCTCTATAGTTACTTTCTTTCCTCCTATCCTTTATTTCTGACCATGCCCTTTTCTTTGTCATTCATTCTTTTGTTTCCTTTCCTTTTCTTTTTCACCTCCTTCCCAACAACCAGCCTCCTCCCTCTTCTCTCGCCTCCCTGAGCCCCACAACCAGTGTTTCATGTATCTCCCACCCATATCTCACATCTTTTAGTTTCATCATCTTTGTGGGCCTGTCTGATTGATGTACTACCATTTCTATGCCAAATTGGCCTCTCTGCTGGATTCATCAGCTCCTGAGGCAGAGGGAGGCATTTTGTGGGTACTTGATGCAAATCCTGTTTCTTGTTGAGTCGCAGGCTTCCTGTTCGGCTAAATGACTGCAGCCTCATGCACTGGTGCAGCGGAGCTGAGTTAAGGATTTGAGGGCTCCATGTCTTCTCTGAGTGAGCTGAGGGACCATGGTAGCAGCTGGGAATGTTTAACCCAAAAGCTAGTGATCAGAGACTGCTGTAGGGTATGAGTGTAAGAGATGTTGTGATAGGTACCCAGAAGTGAAGGCCCTGTGAGCTCTCTTGTGTGTGTCACATTAATTCCATAGCATAAGAAGTTAATGAAATCTGGGGCATAAAGGGCATCAAGAGACTCTGACCTTTATTCTGGGAGAGAATAGGACTGGCAGTAATCAAGGGTCATGTTTGCATTTCCATGGAAAGAAACATTGCAGCTAAATCGGAGACAATGATAGCATTTACATTGGTTCATGCAACAGATCCTGAAGGACTGAGGTTCTATAACACATCATGTTGTGGAAGCATGAGGGTACACTTTGGTGTATGCAGAGCTGGTGCTTGGAAAGCACATGATGTGCGTGATTATCTTCCTGATGAAAAGATTGGCTGCATGTTGCACAGCTTTTAAGTTAAGTGCCCTGGGAGAGCTGAATTGGTCAGATACTGGTGCCACTAGCTTAAATGATCCTAGGTAAAAGTGAGGAAATGTCACTGCACTGAAATTGGACCAGGTGAGGTTCTGTTTGCTGTTAAATGAGGAATGGCCTTGATAAAGCAAAAAACAAGTGGCTATTTACTGGTCTGGTGAAACTTAACTTTTCAAAATAAAATGATAGATAGCATCTGTGTGTGACTGGGTGAGGGAAGGGGCTACTCCCAATTAACATGCATACTGAGTTGGAAATGCGATAGCAATATGTTATGTGATTCCAGAGAAGGGAAGATGGGACTTCAGAAGTCCTGTCTGATCCAGGTTAGAGGCTGCCCTAAATGCCGGAATGAATATGCAGAGGAATCTTGTATTCTAGGGTTCCTGAGAGTGCTTGATCTCCATTTGGGATGCAGCTTCTTAAGAGGAATACTGTTGACAGAGTACTTCAATGAAAGTATTACATTTAGATGAACTTCTGCATAGTATGCAGGGTAACAAGAATGCAACATCTCATAAATTCCAGTTTTCCTACCCAAGTATTCTAGAGGAGTTAAAAGATGATGAACTGTGGTGCTTCTTGTTACAGCAGTTGAAATACAGCATGCCATTTTTTAATATACCTTATCAAATGGGTTAGCAGAAAATCTTCAGGAGTGAAGACCTGGCTAAACAAAAGAGCTCTCACAGGTTCAAGAGAGTCATTCTCTGCATTCTTATGATATCATGATGAATCTCACAATGCTTTACCAGAATCACAAGTCAAAGAAAAAGAACAAAAACATTCCTGCCAACATCTAGTAAGTGCCTTGGGCCCATGTCCATTAACCCTGAAATAGTTCCAAGAGAACGGTATGCCAAGAAATGAGAACAAAAGAAAGGACTGCAACAAGAGTGCCCGACATTTTCCCCTGTTGGAAATGAAATAAAAAGTTAGATTAGCAAACAAAGCACCAAGGTATCTGGCAGCTTGTCAGGGTAGCGGCTCTACCATCTGCACCAAGGCCATGTGTCACTGTCATCCCTGAGGAGCAGGTCTCTTGGAAGAACAGAGGATGGCTATGCAGGACCAAGGAGGACACCGGCATGATTTCCTGTGGAGCCTGAAGATGTTCCTGACAGCTCGCATGCACTGACTGAAGGATATGTGCCTTGCCAGCCAATGGCACTGTATGAGGCAGCGAGGAGCAAAACCAGGCTCTGTGTGGCAGGTCCACCTCGATGGTCGAAGAGGAGCTGTTCTGTGAACTAGGAGTGTCTACACGATGGAGTAATTGGAGGGAACAGCGGTTGGACGATGGCCCTGATACAGTCTCATAAACCTTTCATTTGACAATGGAGAGGAGGGAGATTACATCACCTATGAAAGCCTGAATCTTAGAAAATCGCCGTGTGTGTGGTTAGCTGTCCCTTGTTCTGCTTGGTTTTAGTTGATTTTGGTAAATTTAACGCCCTCCATGGGAGCCAGTAGCTGCCATGCCCTGTTGTGTTACAGGCACACAGTTGTTCATAACATTGTGCAGAGGCCAGGCTAGATCTTGCTCAGGTCTTGGTTTTGCAGTAGATTGAGGTTTCAGAGAAAAGGTGATTTTTGTTTGTTTTCTTTCAAACAGTGTGGTCCTTGAAAAGCTTTGAATGTTCTGCTGTAACCAGCCCTCCCAGCACTCCAGCAGCGTTATGCTTCTCAGGTGGCAGATGTACCTATGACCAGCAGTGCTGTGCTGCAAGGTGCGTGGGAGATTCAGAACATGAATCGTCTGCTTCTAGTCAGAGCAGGTGTGATGTACAGCAGGTACTAGAGCAGGCTTTTAATAGTTTGAGGGCCAGACATCAAGTTTATCCCCTAATCGTTACCCCTGACAGAAAGGGATAGTCTCTTTTGCCTTTAAGGGACTGTTTTAAACTAGTGATTTGTCTTCTAAGTTGGTATGACTAATTGAACCAAGACGTTGAAGTGTTATAAGGTGTAGTTTTCACTTGCACCAGAGAAAATATTAGATGTACTGGAGCATTTTTTTTCTTTACTTTCATTCATATGGCAGTTAGAAATTGGGTTTGCAGCACGCTAAGGGATAGTCAAAGCAGACAGACTGTTCAGACATTATGAATTTTACAGCTGTAGAGGTTAGAAGTTCTCTGTCCACAGCAATGGTGCAACACAGACAGCATGAACAGGGGGTTTGTTGGGTGGTGGCATGTCTCAGACCATGTTCAGCAAGATAAGCTCTGCAGAGAAAAGCCTTGATGGATCATGCAGACCTCAGCATTTATTCTGAGCCAGACAGCGAAGAAGCTGTCAGGGCATTGATGGTTTTCATAAAAAAGAAAAGCTATAGAATATCATCCCATCAACTCCACTGAAAAAAATTGTGATAGATATGGTATCTGGTTAGTACCATGGGCTAGCAAACTGGAAACAGGAGGTTCCATGACCTTCAGCCAGCCTCCTGAGCTTTTGAGATACTGCTTTTACCTACTAAATCTGCTGTTTGCAACCACTTTCTCTTGGCCTAACAGATCAGATGAGCAGCTAGGCAGTATTGCTGGCCAGCTTGGTACTGAGACACTTGGCAGAGACACTGCAGGAACTGATGAGTAACTCTTCCCTCTGAGAATGATGAACAAATAACTCAGAGGGGTGCTAAGACTCCACATGCATGACAGGAGTTCCTCCTCCATCACAGGAACTGTAAAATTAAGTCTGTCATCACTTCAGAGTACTCATTTTTCCAACAGGTCCTCCTGTGAATCCACTAAAATTTGGTGGTCCCTTTATGTTTCCATTATCTACATTTGATATACCTTTTCTCACAGTTACTTTCCACTTTTTTCTACATCTGCCTTGAGAAACTGGGGAAAAAAATTACAAGAGCAGCTGTGAATAAAAATAAGGAGTCGGACTGTTGCAGCTGCACCATCCATGTTGGTACATGGCTCAGGTAGTAGTTTGGGTTCTGGCAAATCTCTGATTCTTATTCCAGAGGTAGCTCTATTTCAGTGGCAAGCCAACTTCTGTGGGAGAAATGCTGGTCCCTGTGCAGAGCACTAGGTAAATTGTCATACTTGTTGGCAAACTGCTTTAAAATGGGAGCCAATCTAGAGCTGAAGGTGTATGAGGGATTTCTGTGCAACTGCTAGGGCTGTGGTGAAATAAGCACATGGAGATTGTGCAGACTCTGATACTGTCATTACAACCAGCCTTAGCTATGTTTGTAGAACATGGGGATTCTCCTCTCATACAATTTGAGTAAAAAATAGCAATTCACAATTATGCCAGTGATACGACCACAACCAGATCAGAGGATATGGCATAACAGGGGAAAACCAGCGCAATTAGTACCACTGTAGGGTAATGAGGTGAGGCAAAATGCACCTCAGATTGGGTGACTACAGAGTTACATTCTGTCCATTTAATCTCCCTTCAGGACTCCACAGGTGCTCACAGGGCTGCAGCCAGCAGCTCTGGGTACGCTCACCTTCCAGCTGTGCAGCACAGCCCCTCCAGCTGCTTTTGCCATCCTGCTTGGGTGCTGAGCAGGACACCGTGGCTCTCAAAGGCCAGAAGAGGCTGTGATTACAGGTTGTGCTAATACCGCATCAACTCTTAACCCTCCTGGCAGGACAGCAGCTGCAGAAGCTGCTGCTGGCTGTGAGCAAGCCCACCTCCTCTTCCCCTCCACAGAGCGGAGCTCAGGTGGCTCTCTCACTGCTCTTGCTATGGCCATGCACATGTGGGAGCAATGAATGCTTTCTTTTCTAGGCTGCAAATATGCTAAGCCAATAACCATTATACAAACAAGAGGGAGTAATTATCTCATTAAATGTACTGGCAGTACACGGGCACCTTTGCTGTATTCTCTCACCTCAACTGAGGCTCTGAAGGGTGTCTTCCAGGAGTAAACCCTTCCTTCTGAAGGAGATAATGTGTCAAAATTATTTGTCAAAGATATACTTAAAAAACAGTTCATGCTTCTCTTTTCTGATAGTTCATGAAAGCTGCTGCCCCTCAGCAGCTCTCGTGTGTTTGCCTCTATTTCGGGGAGTCCCAGGCCTGCCTTCCCAGCTCAGTGTGAGAAGCACCATACAAATAAAAATGTTTGTTGGTGTGAAGAGAAGATCCTTGGTGGGGACAAGGGAAAGCCACGCAGGCCCCCGTTCTGCCAACTTTTTAAAACAAGCTCAATTTAAACTTCTGTTAGTAAAAGCGTGGGGGGCACATTTAATGGAAGAGGAATAATCTCATGCTTGAGGTTCAGTGGATATGTCAGTCTTAGCAAGATTAGGATCAAAAAGAGGCAAAATGAGGGCCAGAAGTAGTTCCATAGTTCTTTCTAATCCATCTTTCATTCAGAGCAATTTATATTTTTTGTTTGTTGCATAAGTTATTCTGTCAGAAAATTGACACTGGAAAAATTATTGTAATTTGAATAACCATCTCCTTTCCCTCATGTTGGAATCCTGCAGAAGATACAATGGATTTGTATTCAGTGGTATACAAAATTATGTAACAAAAATTGAAAGGCTGAGATGTAGTTGTGTGCTTAGTTATAATTTGCTTTTAATCTTTGCAAAATTAAATAGTTGATATAATATTTAAAGGTGCATGTTCAAAATGCCATTAAATACCTTATTTGCATTCTTTGCTAATAAGATTGTAATAGTTTCCATACTGTGTCACAGTACAGTGTTATCAGTATGTGGCTACACACATTTTACTGCTAGATATTAATTAATCTATTTATTTTGCCTGGATGTTTTTTGGCTAGCGCTGATCCTTGCTCAAACCACTGTGCTGGTACAACTGAGGGTACAGTATGCTGGGGCTTAGGGTGAGAAGGAGTCCTAGAGAGCAGGGAGAGGAAATGCCTTAGGACTTGATACACTGAAAATGCAGCGAGTAAAAATACATCCTGTATGAGACAGGATGTATTTTCCTTTGCTCTCACAAGCACTTCCCACTAGAAATTTGGGTTTTCTACATGTTGTGTTAATGATTCATCATTGTTATCAGGTCTGATATGCACTTCTGCTTAATCACCACCTGAACTCTCCATTATTCTGTGACTGTTCCTGATGTGAAATCCTGTGTTTGAGAAGTTTGTAAGGTCCAAGCGCAGTAATTCAGGCTTTAATCACATAAATCCTTCTATAGCGTGTGACTCAATGCTCGTCTAGAAGAGTGGTGCAGTATGATTGGCGTCAGCCTTGGGAGCAAGGGATGAAACCTCAGCCTAGAGACACCAGGGGTTAGCCATGGGTCTCATCCTCTGGCTGTGCAGTCTGAATGCCTGGGAGAGGCCCCAGTGCAGCCAGGTTGTACACCCGCGTGTCGTGAGGACAAGAGCCTTCAGCGTGTACAGGGCTCTACCCAGTGGGTTCGTTATGCTGCGGCAGGATCTAATGTTATTAACTCTGCAAGAACTTCTAAAAGTCAGACTTAGTTTTGACTTTATTTTGTTTGTTCTGCCTCTTTCTCTTTCTCTTTTTTTTGTTTTTGTTTTATTTTAGGCAGCTGCTATCATATCTGGGATCTGCGGGCTCCTGAAGGGAATATTTTAAATTTCAGCAAAACTGTGGCTGTATTTTCTTTTAATAGCTGAAGGCATTCTTATTAATATTGGGAGTTAAAAGCTTTGTAAAAACTTTTTTTCTTTATACAAACAGCAAAACAATCTACTTATTAAATGAAGGTATTTATTAGAATACTTATTTATTTATACCTAAATTACTCAGTTTATGAGCTAATACAGCCTTTAAATAGCTAGTTGGTTTTGTCATGTTTTGTCATCTGCCAAATAATTTGACAAATTTGCCATAAACTCCCTGACATTTTTGCTCAAAAGAGTTAGTTTTCTTCATTCTTTGCTGCCAGACAGGTCATGTATCTTTTCAGGCTTGAAGAATTTCTATCAGCTATTTAAATGCAAGGCCACAAAGACAAAGCCAGACTCAGGCTGCAGCGAGTTGAACCGGGCTGATTCAGGACCAAAGGAGTTGCAGCACATAATTAAACAGTAACTGCGCCCTACTCCAGCGACTTTATATCTTGCAGCGTAAACTGCCTGCTTTACTGGTTAAAAAGGGGTATATGTGCGGTTATCAGAGACAGTAAGTGAACAAGGATGGTGAAAATTGTTATCGCGTGACACTTTAAAAGTTTTTTTTCCTACTATTTAGGCAGGGAACGTGGCTAAAGATGGCTGCTGCCAGTTCCCTGTTGCCGAGGGAAGAGGATGCGTCCCAGCTTCCCAGCTCTGAGTGCCGGGAGAAGAAAGGGCAGAGCTGGGCATCGGTCTCTCCTTGGCGCTAATGGCAGCCGCCTTTGCTTTTACTCCCTGCGGCTGGGCTCAGAGCCAAGGGAATTATATACAGCCATGGCTGTGCACTGAAAGGAGGAGGAGGAGGTAGGGTAATCTTTCTCAAGGCTTCTCGCACCTCTCTGATGTTGTCCTCAGCAGCAAGTTTCTCTTCACCTCGTAGTGATCTGTGAGGATCCAAGCTCCTGTCCTCCAGCTCATGGTACTAAAACAGGAGAGAAGAGGTGCTACTAGTTCAGTTTTAGGACAGTAAAAGAAATCTGACACGAAGCAGCCATATTGTTGTGTTGGCCTTTAGAAAAGGAGGTGATACCCCCCCACCCAATGCAGCTGAGCAGCATGAGAAGGAAAAGCCTTGAAGTTAGAGTCACCGCAGGCTTGTGGGTTAGTAACTGAGCAGGAGCTGATTAGACAGCACAGGCCTCTCTGGCAAGTTTTAAGTTGTGGTGTCAGCAACCTTAAAGTGATTTTTGTACAAGGCTGTGTTGAATTTGATGGGAGAAGAAATATCCTGAAAAATCTACTGACAACAAGAGTTATTTTTGCTGATTTTCAGAGAAGTACCTCAAAGGAGCAGGCTATAGGGAAGAGGCAGCGCGGTCACGAGGCTCCTTAGGCACAGGGCAGTTTGATGGTGATTGAGGAAGACACACACAGGGATATGCTTATACTGATGAAGGCAGCACCGCAGCGTGTTCCTGCTGTGAATACGCGGGCAAACAGGCAGAGGGAAGGGAATGGCCTGGAGCTGCCACAACCTCTCTTACACTGCCCGAAAACCAGAAGCACACAAAGCAACAGTGCCTGAAGTCTCATGGCAGGACCTGGAAATCAACTCTGAAGGGCTCTCAGCAGACCCTTTCTGAAGTCCTACACAGATGCCATTGCCCTTTTGTTGTGTTGCAGTGGAAAGTGTGTGTACAGAGGAATATACACAAGTTTATGCAACTGCCTGGGTTTAAAAAGCATTTTTTCTGCAGGATGTGTTTGGCCATGACTATGCATATATTTATTTATTGGCATCTAGTGCTGAAATGAAGTCATAGTAACTTTTACCTTCTATAAACCAGATGGTCGGCTTTCCCAAGACACTGGGCTTCTGCTTTCCCTTCAAGCCTGCTGCTGTGATGGGCTTTTTCTGGCTGGCAGACTGCTGCCTGCCCTGTGCAGGTAGCCTGGCATGTCTGCGGGGTGGCTTATGGAAAGGAATCTGCAGCCATTTCCGTGTCTTTGAAGGTGTTTCTGGTTCTGGCAGTTTGCTGACAGTGAGGCCTGTTTCCCCTTATTTCTTGTAGATCTCTTCGCACAGTGGGGTTATTTCCAGTCATAACTTGTGGGGTTACCTTGCAGCCTTCCCACCTATCCCTTCTTTTTCTTGCTTTGACCGCAGGGAGCTCTGTGAGCATAAGTTCATTTCTACCCACGTGCATGCCTTTGAAAAATAATCTTATGAGGGAGGTCAGTTTATTGTAGCAATATCCAGGGACTCCAGGCAAACTCAAAGACTCATATTTCATACTTCGTCCCAAGAAACACATAGGAAGGTCCAACTTTTGCCCTGAAGACCTGTAACAGTAAATTCTGCTGAGCCTGATGCATCGTCTATAGTCATCAGGGGATGTGTTATAGCTTCAGAAAGAACAACAGCAGAGTCAAATCAATGTAATGCTGTACCTCATCTGACTGGTGGGAATAAATTGGAAGAGGGAAAGAGGGAGGGCAGGAGTGGTGGAGCATCCACCATGGGGTGACAGAGGTTCGAGTAGCTCAGTGGCTGCTGACTCGCTATGTTGGACTTGTACCAGCGTGGAAAAGATCTCAGTAGGGCCTGGGACTCCACCAGGGTGAATGGGGTTGTAGGACTGGACGTCACAGAGCACAGTTTGAGCCCTGCTGTAACAAAAATTCACATGAATGATTGATTTTACACACATGAAGAGTTCTTTCAAAACCAGTGGAAATACTCTGAGTACATAAGTCTGCCAGACTAAGACTTAGAAATTAAGTGTTTCAATTTATATGTTTCAGTTGCCCACGAGGATTTTTTTTTTTTTTTAAATGTATCATGTGATGGGGAGGAGAGAGAATATCCTGAGGAGCTTTGTTATGTGCATGGAAGTATTTCAGCCTCTGTCATTTAAAACCAAACAAACAAAAAATGAGACTAAAGAGCAACAGTTAAGTTTGAAAGCAGGAAAGGATTTTCTTACTAAATAACCCCAGACTGAGCATGTTTTAACAGAAACACTACAGAACACCATCTGTTGAAAACCGGTTTAGTTTTATATGTTGGAAGTTTATTTTATGCAAAGACAAACACAAAAAAAGAGCATCTTTGTTCTGTTGCAGAGAGTTGGATTGAACGATGTCTCAATGAAAGTGAAAACAAACGTTACTCCAGTCACACCTCTCTGGGGAATGTTTCTAACGATGAAAGTAAGTAACTTGTCATTCATTTAAAATGAATGTGAAGATGTTCAAGTGCTAATTTCCTGCTATGTAAGTTGCTACATCATGGTGATATTTTTAGTACTCTGTAGTTTGAAGAGTCAACTCACTTGACACATCCAATAGTTTTATTACATTTTTTTTTCCCTGGAATATTTGCTATTTTGCATTATTTAAAAGGAAGTAATACTATCTATTAGTTAAAACAACCAGAATAATTTGTGTGTCACTGAGTAAAGGTTGGATGACCTCTAAAATGTGCTGTTACTATTAGCTCATGAGTAAAACAATCTGTTTTGCTTTTCACTGGTGAACACCATGCGGTTGAAATACAGGAAAAAAAGTGCTGTTTTTCAGTACTATTATTTGATATCATATCTATAAAATCTTTCTTTTAAGAATTAAACAATCAGATTGAAAAAAACACAAATCATGATATGGCTTCCTTTTTAGTCATAGAGAGGAAACAATTATAAATCTAGCTGATTTTAAAATAGCTATTTTTTCTTATCTCTTCTAGTTATACTGATTTTAGTATTCTAGTTTTACTTGATTTTTAACAACAGCAGGTAATTAAAAAGACCCCAGAACACCATAAAATAACCTAATTGTTTATTTTAAAATTGTAAGACTTTTTTAGTTTATCATTTAGTTTTCCCTGTTTATGTAGTTTCTATTCTACTTAATTTGCCTCAAACAAAATACTCTTCACATTAGTTTTCTGCTCTGGACTTCATATATTAGTTCATGTTACAAGATATTAATGCAGACTGAATTCTTTCATTCAGAAAGACTCACATTTTCATAATATTCAAGCACGTAAGTTTAGAAAATGTATTTTTAATAACTTCTTAATTGCTGAATGTCCCTTTTACATTTTTTTTGCATTTTAAGAGAACTACTTTATTTTGATGTTACAGTAAAATTACGTGTCTTGCAGCAGAGTGTTTTAGTGGATCACGGAATTTGCTATATTGGGGCCCTACTCTTATTTGTCCAGGGATCTCTTTTGAGGCAGTACCTCTTCTGAAGGAGAAAGGAGGTGTTAGAAACATGGTATTTATTCGTGACTCCCAAGATAAGAACAGTGCACAAGAATCCTTAAAGACAGACAATAAAACTTGGACAGGTTTGGTTTTTTTCGTTTTTAGAAATTAAGGCATTAGAATATAGTTTCTCTTTACAAATAAAATTGTAGTGAAAAACAAGAAACATCTGCTTGTTAATTTGCATTTTACGAGAACCTGCAAGACTTACGGAATTCATTTCATTCTGATGCTACTGAGAAAGTGATGGAAAGAATCTGTAATGAATGAGATGTGACTTCAGACTCTTAATAGGGTCAGAATTCAGGATTCAACCCTATTGACTTTAGTGAGCTTTTCCTTAGACTCACAGTTCAAGACAGTAATTGTCAAGGTTATTATTTAGCACCACTAGCTATATTTAAAAAAATTATAATGTCATAATTATAAGTCTCCTTCTATGTTCTGTTCTATATCTGTTACCCTAAATAGGTTGTAGCAAAACTAGTGGTAGTTCGTTATATGTGCTTTCAGTTTAAATGCAAGCATGAGAAAACTTCCACATACCTAGGGACAGTAAGAAGTGGACTTGCGTGGATTAGCAAGAGCCGGTATTTCAGACAATGCCATCAAGAAGATCAGGTGGTTGTTTATTCTGTTTTCTGGTACTGGAATTAAGAAGCAAGCAATGATAATGAAAGGTGGCAAATTTAGAACTGATAAAACAAATTTATAAATTAATTTATCCCACAATTTGTGTGCAGAAGACATTGTCACAGTATATAATGGAAACCCAAATGAGAATGAGAGTTGATTTCATCTAGCTTCCTTCTTAATAGCCAGTTCTTCCAGATGCTTCCTTTGCACTGATGCCAGCATTTCTGCAATGCAGATAAGAGAATTAATCCACCTGAAAAGTCATCCTTGTTTTGGGGAGCGAGGGGGGGAATGGGAGAGGGTGAGGAGGAAGGAGTAGGAAAGAAAAATAAGCCACTTGCCCAGCAGCAAGAAGACCAATAATCTGTAAAATCCAGGACAAACTAGAAGTTTCACCTTAGAAATCATTGCACTATGTGCTCCTTTCTAGCACTTGGAGTTTTTTCTAATGTTTCTCTAATAGTGCCCACACACCAACCAAGAAATTTCCAAAACATTGTGTCACTTTGTCTGGCCTCTGTCATGCATTTACAAACAGCAGGAGGCAAAATGTTTTGAGAAAACCTACGTAACCCTATTTGAATTCTTCAGAACGCTGGTCAAATTGCTGTTGTCAGTGAGCTACAGGTTTCGTCTGTAGCCAAAAGAAGGCATCATCCATCTTTCTCTCGACTAGGTTTTTTGTCTCTAAATATATTAGGTAGCTGTTGGCTGGACTCTACCAGAGAAAATGTGCGTTTGGTGGGGTTTTTTTGTTTGGCCTTGCATCCAGTGAACACTATGAGAATTTGCACTGTGAACTGATAAAGTTTTTACTTGGTATCATGCTTGCTCTTGTGACTATTTTTTTCCTGGGTATTTTTAGAGTTCATAGGGTTTTAGGACAAGAGTAATAGTTTTGCTGGTCTCCTTTTCCACAGCTGAAGTATGCTACAGAACCATACTTCAGGCCACAGGGGTCCTTTGCAATCTTCAGTTCTCATCCAGACACCTCCAGGCCTCTTGAACCTGTATTACATTGTGAAGGGAAGCAATGATTCATAGCTGTGGATTCCCATGGTCTCACTGCTTTTTGGGGTGCTTCTTACCCTCTTAGAACCTTTTATGACCTCTCCCAAAACACAGCTTTTACAGTCTAATATAGAAATTCTAGGTAAATTTTATTTCAGTTTCCAGGTTTTAAAACATTTTTCCTTCTACCACTTCCACACTCTACATGTTAGTCAAAAGATCCACCGGAAAAGGGAATGGTACAACCTCATATATAGTAATTAAAAAAAATGTCCCACAACACTTTCTGTGTACTGTGCATTGAGCCAGGTTCTCCAAATTGAAATAGGGGTCTGGAAGAATACAATTCAAGGATTATGAAAATTTCAACTTCGGTTCCATGGGGAAGGAGTCATGATGTTACATGATGAAGGGGAAGGGTTGCTTGTCCAAATTTTCTTGCATATTTAGAAATGTGAATGTGTAGACAGTTCATATGAGATATAGGATTCAGACTACTTCTTGCACTTCAAAAGCAGTGTTCAAAAGCCATGTTCAAACTGGCTGAAATGGAATATTTATCCAATAGTTTCCTTTTTTGTTTGAACTAACCTCTTATTCTTCCATTGGAAAAAAATGTTTAAAAAGAGCTACTTCATTTTGTTGAAACTTTCCTTAGGGAAAATTACTTCTTTTTCAATCATACCTACTCAATTAGAACTATACTCCCATGTTTCTCAGATGGTTTTAAAAAATCCCACTATTTTAAAAGCATGGAATACATGCTAATAAGCCTGAATCTTATTTATGGCTACATGTAAGTAAGAGACAAGGTAGCTGCTTACTATCACTTAATTTTAATTAAGGGCAAATCACTTTTGTAAAAATCAGAACCTGGACTGCGGGGGCTGCAGAGGAAGAGGCTATTCCTCTGAAAGATGTGGAGCTACCTGAACTAAAGGAAGGATTTTATCCATATAAAGCTACTAATAACATATTAGCTGCTCAAAGGTTCGCTGAGACACACACAGGCAGCCCTGGCAAGTACAGGAGTCCTCTACTATCTCCACCGTGGAAAGCAAGCTTTAACTCCACTTTAGTTATGACAAACAGACTAACATCAACATTTTAGAAAAAGGTGTACAAATGCAGGGTCTTCACTTTGTGGATGTTCCACTTACTGTGTGTAAGGCAGCATGCTTAAAGAGGTGCTGTGCATAGCTCCTATTGTCTTCATGTCTTGCTCCAAGAAGCAAGAAATCCCTTGAGCTGTACCTAAAATCAGACAGCAGAAGTTAGAGGATACTACTAAGAATTCAGGGAAAGCCACAAACATATGCACAAGGTACAAACAGAACTCTACTCTGGTGGCTTTGAAACAGAATTTTGAAAGAGGACAGACAGAGCTGTTAGCAAAGAAACTTCCATGGAGTTTGGGAAGAAAAAGATTCTCTGATATCTCTGGGAGCCACGAATTACTATTTTTCTAGTACAGTTGATCGCAGTTTTTAATCTTTGAAGGCCTCTTCCGTGCTGAATTTCACTTGCAACTGTCTAAGCTATTACCTGCTTTCAGCCTGGGACAAGTACCAAATTTCCCACCTAACTGGGTACCTTGAAGATACTTTTCCTTGGAATGCTGGGGTAGTCCTCCTACTGGCAGTGGAGTGAGATCTGCTCCTAGCAAATGGTTTTCTCCCTGAGGTGCTGTGCAGCTGCCATGTGTGTGAACACCTGCAGCTGTGCATCAGGAGCAGGATTTTTCCTTATGACTTCAAGTCCTTTTGAATTTGTCACCGAAGAATTGTCAGCTCTGTTCTTTGACAGTGCCTCAAAGCAAGACTTCTTTTCAGTGTCTTTTATTTCCTTTCTTCACAAAATACATTGGATTTTAAAAGTATTGAATTTTAAAAGGTATAGGCTCATTTTAATCTACAGTGATCTTCTCATGGGGACTGATAAAATAACAGGCCAAAAAGTAAGGGAAAACAGTGTTTCTTACCTGCTTCATGTTGTACAAACAGATCTGTGATCTGAGTCAAGAGTAATACAAAACATTCCCTGCTCAATAGGGAAGCTAATAAGTGCCCTGCTACCAAATAAAATATAAGGAATAGGGATATTTATTATTTTCTGCTAGTTAATTATCTAATGAGATTATATTGTTAAACTATGCAAAGTAGAATAAAGTGCTTGTATATGTAATACTGAAAGTTTGTATTTCTAGGTCGCCTCCATTCCTATACCATGTGCAATTCTTTCCATCTATTTAATAAAAAAGTGAAGGTTTTCTGAAAATAAATATTGTAGCCAACACCTGGTGAAAATGAGAAACATTTTGGCTGATAGCTGGCCCATTGGCAGAAAACAAAAAAAGTTCTGTTTTCTGGTACAGAGACTTGATTTTGGGGGAGACAAGCACTAACCATGAAAAACTTTAGTTTTGTTGAAAAACCAATTGTTCAATGGGTAATATTTTGATGGAAAAAGGTGCTTAAAGAATTTTATTTGAGTAAGTTCAAAGTCCATCATTCTCCTTCTTGGTTTTAAGGGACAGTTAGTGGAAGATGCTGAAGAGTCTTGAAGAAGGATCCCCAGGAAGCAGACATACCTGAGGCAGGAGATTTAAATTGCAGTTTATGATCTTACTGTTAGTTTGTGTTGTTAAAACAAATCCTTACATGGGAGGAGCTGAGTAGGGCTGGCTTGTAACGTGTCTGAGGGCAGGTTAGGTAAAGCACCTGCTCACAGGTGCTCACTCTTAATGCGAGTGAAAAAAAGCTGAGGGAGGGATGGAAGGGGATGTAGAGACTCTAATATTGTATAATTTAGATATCAGCTTGATGTCTGATAGAGTGCCACATATCCAGGGGAAAATTAAGTCTAGTTTAGCACGGGTGAAAGCCACCTAATAACAGACCTTTGAATAGTAGCCCCCTTAAATCAAGAAAGATAATAAAAGGTTTTATTCTGGGGAGGGGGAAGTCATACCTCTTGGTTTCACAGGCAGAAGTTTAGCATTTCTGCTCCTTGGTTAGATGAGGGGTTATTTAGATCAGTGGCTCTCAGCCTTTCCAATCTGCACCCCCCTAGCAATTTCCAGCAAGGTAGAAACCTACTGTATATTGAACTTAAACCAGTGGATGGTAGGCTTTGACACTGACAGGAAATACTAATTAAAAAAATGGATGACTTTCACCTGGGAAGCAATAACCTTAATTTGAACGACAGTGGGGCACAGGAGGAGGACTGGGCCCCCACATGCTGCTGATGCCTAAAGACAGCAGCTTTGGTGGTCGTACCTCGCCATGGTATCTCCCTCCCCACAAGAGCAAAGGCCTGAATCCCTCCAGTCGGTAGAAAGACGCTGCAGTGCCCTGTGTTATGGGTCCCTGTTGGCGAGGCCTGTGCACCCCACATGACTACCAGCCATAACTTTCATTACTAAAGCAGGGAAAAGGCCCCCCCCGCCCTGCCCCACCGCCAGCAACACTGCTGAGATGAGCCGTTCATGACTATCTCCCTTTCATTTTTACCTTGGGAACGGTTGGGAGGCCACCAGCTGCAGGGCACCCACAGGGCCTTGCCGGGCCAGGCCAGGCTGCCCGTGGGTGAAGGAAGCTGCAGCAGCTTCTGTGCCCCAAGCCTGGGGAGCTGTCATAATTCCTGCACATCCCTCCCAGCCTATTTTTTCCCTGGCTGGCCTGGCCAGGAAGGCACAACAGCATGAAGGACTGGATCAGGCTCTGGTCAGACCACCTGCTGCTTGCCCCTCCATGGCAACTATGGGGCCTTCCATGCCAGGGCTCACTTGCCCTCCCAGCAGGTGTTCTTGCACCTCCGAGCCAGGCTTCCTCATGCCCTGTCACCTGGAAAACCATGAAACTCAATCCAGAAGGCTCTTCCCACCACAGAGCAGGGTAGACATGGCTGCTCCCTCCTCCCCAAGCCTCTCCTCAAGGGAGGCTGGAGCCAGGTGAGCTCTGCTTAGGGTGTCTGTGTTGTCTATTAAGGGTAAGAAGGGAAAAATGGTCAGTGTTGTGAGAGGGGATGGCCCCCGACTATTTTATCCACCCAGTGGTTTAAATCCGTGCTGCACGGCTCTGCCTTCTGCCATGGAGAAGGCATTTGTCCCACCGCCGACGAGGCTGGGGGATGTTGTTGAGCAGCAGCGGTCTGCGGCAGCCACGGCCGCTCGTCATTCAAGCCCTGTGTGCCGAAGGTTTGTTGCACGCCGACCGTTTGTTTAGGAAAAACAGATGAAAAACACAATTTAAAAGCGATTTGAAATGTGTATGTTGGTCCTATGTGCTGAATAAAAGCAGGCCCCTGAAAGGGAGGGAAGGAGTGTGCGGTCCAATAATTAGAGGCCTATTGTCATGTAGATGCAGAAGAGGGGCTGTGCATAGTGTCTGGGGTAACTGTAAATCTGGATTTTCCTGACACTTAGGGGACCAGCCTCGCAGGCTAAAGGGTATTCAGTTAACACAACTTGCCCTATATGTAATGGAAGAAATATTGTGGTGTGAGGGCTGAAGACAATGTTTTCCAAAGTGGGGTTTTGTTTGTGTGCATTGGTTCTTGGGACTGCACAAAAGGCATCCCAACAGGGTCTGATGTTCAGAGGAGATAGCCCCGCTCCCTTAAGATTCAGCATCCTAAAGGCTCACTTAAATAACTTCTAAAAGTTAATTGGATGAAGAAATGAAACTTGCAGCATGGTGTACAGGCACAGTGGTTTACCTCATCATTCAGGTATCAAAGCCTTCTGCACTTAACATTTTCATCAGGGACAAAGTTGTTAAAGTATCAAACTGTGTTTGATACAACAGTGTTTCCCAAAAAATACCCTTCTGGAAATGCTGATAGTGCTTTGCTCCAGCTTTCATCTAGGAATGTTTTATATGCTTCACAAATCACACTTTAATAAGAATTACACTATATGTATTTTTAAATTGTTTCAAAAGAACTAATGGGAACGAGGAAGAATCCAATATTTTAGGAGTTTTATTGTAAATATCTTTATTCATCTTTTATTCACATTTTTGGAAAGCCAGCAAATCAGAGAGTTACCTTGGAAACAATTAATGAGGAATACTATCAGAAACATTATCTGAAAAGGAATAAAGTATGTTATAAAATGTTTTTAATTTCAATTTTTCTTGTTCAGAATTAATCTTTTTAAATTTATAAACATCTAGTATATATCATATGTTAGGATCACAATAGTGGATGAACCCCATTGAATGCCTCATCTAATATAAAACTTGAGTATGGCAACTGTTCCCTTAAAGCAGGTGAAAGTGGTTTTATGTTCCGATATCCTGCTGGAGGTGTAAGAGTTGTTTTTTTTTCATATAAATTTATCCTTTCCAATGTCATTATTCTTATGCACCACTCCGCTCCTGCTGTCAGTGTTGTTTGCATGGTTTATTGCCTTAAGCAGTGTCTACAGATGCTAGCTTAGGGAACATCATTATTTACATTTCCACAATTTAGCCAATATTTTGAGAAAGCTTTGACACTTGAGAACATTTTTTTTTTTAATCAGATAATTCCTTACCAATTCATAAATGCCTGAGCAATTCCCACTGAAATTACATAGTATTTTTTTGTTTCTTAACAGATGAGGAAAAAGAAAATAATAGAGCATCAAAACCACACTCAACTCCAGCTACACTGCAATGGTAAGATGCCTTTTTAAAAAAAAAAATCCAAGAAAACTTTTTAGTGTTTTTTGTTACACTTTTTCCAGCTGAAGTGAATAGGGGTCTTGGACATCTTACACAGTTCTAAAGATACTTTCACTGTATGTGTTTAATCTGCTCATTAGTATCCTGTACAGCATTTCTCAACAAATGTCTTACTCTTATGGGATTTGTTTGAACATAGGAAATCTCTGATATAGTTTGGAAGATCTACTTGGCATATTTGTTTGCCACCTTGCCAGCTGGTGATTTGTGGTTTGTCATCATTGTTATATTTATAACAAAAAGAAAACTAGTACCGAGAATTTTTTTCAAGACTCACATTTGTTTCAGTGTATGATGAAGCCCACCTTTATTGACTGTTTTACTGAAATGAGATCTCTGTAATTTAATGTAGAAGACAACAAAAGAAGAGAGTGAGTTTGAGATTTTATTAATTCGTCAAAATCCCCTTGTAAATTTAGTGAGGGGAAAAAAGGAAAGGTAATTAGGAAGAAAGAAAGAGAGGATGGGGAGAGGAAAGTTTGTGAGTTAGTCTACTGTGCTATGAAAAATGAACAAGTGCTATTCACTGATTTACAGCAGTATTTTACGCTGCATGTTCTGTAATGTTACTTATACTTCTGACATCCCTTTCTATAGGTTATCTCGTAGACTTCTGTTGACTTTTCCGTTAATTTAGGTTTTTAATTCTGGTTTAGCTTTCTTAATATTGTAAGTGATAGAGCATCTTTCAGGAGGTTCCTTGTATCTGGCAGAACAGAGCTCTGTTACTGAGAAGCCTCAGAGCATGCTTATCTGAAAACCCATACTCCTTACCTTGTTTTAAGTCTTTTAAAGAAAGGCCCTTACTTCACCTGTAAGTAATTCTCATAGTTTTCTGGAAGAAAAGATAAGGTTATTGGAAAAAAATGTGGGGTTTTTAGCAAAACATTAGAAAAATAATTTTTCTGCTTCTGTCAGTCTCTCAGGAGATCTAACTGAACAAACAGCAAAGAATAATTCATTCAGTGAATTTTATTCTTTCTCTGCCTGTGAAATTCTATGATTCTGTGAAATATGCATAAAGAGATGTGGATTATTTCATCTATATTTCTTTCTCAAGTTGATCAGTTAAATTTTAGATTTAAAAAGCCCTAAGACCTGTGGGTTGATTTAGAATAGGTTACTGCAATTTTTCAGTGTTCTGCCTTGCAGAAACGTGCAGACACTTCCAGTGCAAATAATGAGATGTGCAAATATAAATAAAGGCATTTAGTTCTGAACTATTGCTTCTTTGTACCTATTTGTATCACAAAAGTGCTGTTTTTCAGAAGTTCAAGAAAAGTGAATAAAGAAAGGGAGTGACTACATACAGAGAGAAAATTATTAAAATAATACTGAAATGTCACAGATGTATTTTATTATTTTCCATTATTCACCCACACAACTTCAATACAGTTCAAACAGGATAACAAAGAAGTATCTAGCTAAAATAAAACAGCAGGCAGGGCTTACCAGTCCCAAATTCAGAACAGTGCTTATTTTGCAATAGAGTCAGTTAAGAGTCTCTTCCACAGGAGCAAATAATGTACTAGCCAAGAAGTCAGAGTTAATTAGAACATGCCAACGATACTGTTCCCAACAGAAAACATGCAAATACTGTAAACAATCTTTTGCCAAATACTTTCAAGCTTCCTCAGTCATAAAGGTTAGTAAATCCCTAAACTCCTGGGATATTGAGCCCTGCTCTGGAATGCAGTGTGCACTCTAATGCTCATTCAGCAGTGTTTGCAATAGAATGCTAGAATTTTGATTCTGAAAAGGCTGCTTACATCATCTTCCCTTCCCCCTTGCTAGTGTACTGGCTTACTACCTGTCTGTTGTGTTATTTTTCTTACATGTTTAGGTAGGTCAGACATTCTCCCTTTTGACTGTTTTGGAGCATCTGCAATTTCCTCCATTCAATTTTTCTCCCCAAAATACATGAGGGACCAGAAAGCAATGAAGTTTTCAAGTTTAATTTCTTTAGCTGGCATCAAACTGAATTACATGATTGGCTCATTTGTTAATAGATCTGTAGGACAAGTTTCCCAGCTTAGTAGCCATACTATAGAACAGTTTTCTGTTGGTTTCCAGATGCTTTTCAGCCTATGTACTACAGCTTTGAATTGGTATTTCCTGGAAAACTGTGCTGCTGGGTTTGATACACTAAATAAAGTTACAAGCCCAAAAGTTGTGGTCAAATTGCTAAAGTAGTAAGCTTGTTTTGTGTAAAGATGTCAAGTTTCCACTGTTCTGGAAAATCACACCCAGTAGCATCAGGTTATTTGTGCTGTGGTGGCACCTAGCAACCCGTGGGTCAGTAAACTGTTGTGCTCAGCACTGTACAAATGCTGTACTGAGCACTTCTTGTAGGTTTAGCTTTACATGTTTGACAGTTTTGCCTGCTCAGGCCTCAGACCAAGTTTTTGCACAGTCAGGAAAGACAAAAGACTAAACTTACCTGAATATGCCTTTGGTAAGCACATGTCCTAACCTCTTACAGGAATCTCTGGGCCAGATTCAAGAGGTGGAATGGTGGGGTAAATTATTGACCAGATTTCAGGATACAGTATCAAACTTGCCTTGTTCTGGCAAATAGAAGCACCACAATTGTCTGCAGTGTCTGGTGTCTGCCAAGTTAAAGCTGGTCATGTTTTTACTGTTGGATACTACTATCATTTACAGCTAATGAAGGCAATGGAGTGTTGGAGAACAGAAACAGAGGAAATGTCAGTAGCAAGGAAGAAGAAGAGGAAGGAAGTAGTAGGGAAAGTGAAGCAAGACATAAGGGAAATATGTAAATTTTGTCACATGGTTCATATCGCCATCAACTTTATTAGCCATTCCTTGTCTGGCATCTTGCTGAAAAGAGCAAACAACATCAATCCTACAGGGATCTATCCCTAATGCTTACGCCTCTCCGAAGGCAAAGTATGTTGAACACTATAAATGAGGAGGAGGAAGAAGTAGCTGAAGATGCCAAGAAGCATGCCTGGATGAATGTCAGCCTGGCTAAATACCCTTTTCCTGGAAACAGGAATGATGTTTTTGTTTTG
>VYZV01036181.1:0-30771 GCA_013401275.1 Pandion haliaetus | reverse complement strand
AGCACTCCATTTGTTGTCCAAGCTTTTTACCATTTGGTTGGTTGGGTTTTTTTCTCCCCCAGTTATTAGAATATGTATCTTTTTGTCCTGAACTGAAAGGCCCTGGGATAGTTAGTTATAAATCTCTTACGAATTTTCAGGAGACCCTCATGAGCCAGTATTTTCATATGTTTGATAAATTAATGTCATTTCTTCATATTTTTCACCATCTTCATTCATGATTTTTAGAGTTTGTTCTGTGTTCAAAGGAATGTCAGTATTTAAAACATCCAAGAAAGAATGATCTCATTAGCTTAATCACTTCTCACAGACTTGCTAAGTCACTGCACCTTAATGCAAAATCTGCCACCACAATTAGTGGCTGCAATCAGGCATTCACTTTAAGTATTCAAGGAAATTTTATGCATCTTACAGTAACTCAGTGGAGAAGTCTTGTCCCAATGGCACAAAAATCTGAAGTGTCAGAAATTGCTGGATCAATCCCACTAGAAACAGGAAAAAAAATTAAATATACATGCTGTGTGCATGCAGATGCACATTTCACCATCAAGCATTTCAATTTTGTATGATACAGCTATGCTCCTGCAACGCTATTTCCCAAGGTTCACACAACATATGAACAGAAGAAAAACCTGAAGAAAACCAATTCAAATTGCAATAAAAGTGTTGTTTTAAAAGTCCCATCTGTGGCTTTGGTGGAATTCTCATAAAAATAAGAGGAACCTTTTTTTTATTTGCTTACAATTCTACACTGTGTTCCAAGAGCATGTGAACACCAAATATCCCATAGGAATTATAAAATAAATTAATACTTTCCTATCAAGATTATCTTATAGTCATATGAAACTTATGCTCACATTTGCAACAATGTACACCTGATCAAATTTCAGAAAAATCCTTGGGTAAAAATGCAATCCAGATCATGACAATAACACTCAGTGGAGGCTTCTGATTTTTAGAACAATAGCAAAGGAGCTTAACTGAGGGAACAAACACAAGACATCTTTCAGGTTTCATGTAGCTCCCTGTCAAGGGAAAACAGTACAAATCTGTCTGAACTGAATTGTATGTTGTTTTCTTAGTTATTCCATCAGGAAGGGTACAGGCTGCTCTTCACTGACTTTACAAGACTCAACAGAAACATTAGCTCCTCTTGTAAAGAATGCCAATTCAGAACTTCCTTCTTTTGTGGGTCAAATGACACTTTGTATATACAAATATAATTTGAAATTTTAATGTATTTTATTTTGGAAGAGTATTCAAAGATTGCAGTGCAACTGCGACATTGTGTACTTGACAAATGAAATACTTGAGCTACATACACCTTAAGAGAAAGCAACAGAGGAACACAGAATAGTAACAGATAGAAATTTAACTGTAGTATTGCAGCACTAGTTAAAGTAAATTTGAAACCAAACTATTCTTAGCAGTGACAATCTACAACACTAATTCTCAATCCTAATTTCAGGCTGTAATAGTTTATCATAACATTGGCAATACACAAAGTTGGATTTCTCAGAAAGATACATTAGACTAGTATTTATTATACTGAAGATAATAGTAAATTTCTTCTCTAAAGTTCAAATTAATCTTCAAGGCCTTAGTGCATGACCAGACTATACAATTTCCTATTTATTTTTTGTGTTTGTTCGGAAAAACTAATTTATAATTCTATACTCTGCATGAGAAGTATACTAAAAGATTCCCATTTCATTTGACTAAAATCACCTTCACAATTTTTCTTCAAAAGCAGGCAGTTAATTCTAAGCCAGCTCGATTCATTACTACAAGCCTTATAAAGGTACAATACCCTGCAGTGGAGTTTACAGCACAAATTACGATGATTGCTGTATGCTCCAAGAAAGAGAGACCGCTTTGATTCTGGTTTATTCTGGTGTAAGTAATAGACAGACTGGGGAAACACTTCATACTACCCATCAAAGACTGATTACATAAATGCTGCTGAAGTTTGGGTGTAACTTCCTTGTACTGCTAGTGGTTATTCGATATATTTAAGTAAAAATACTTTAAAAAGTAAAATGAGAAACGGGACAGGAACCTATTTCACATTCTGTAATGCCAATAGAATTATTGACTTTAGTAAGTGCTGAATGGAGTCAGAAGTTATTTGCCAGAGATCAGCCTGTAGCAGGATCAGGTAGGGAAGAAAACCTAGCAGCTCTAGGACAACATGTATCAACAAGGATCTTCCCTACAGCACTTAATTTAATATGGCATTTCTATACCTTTTACTTATTTGTAACTGACCTGCTAAAAGGTTAATGAAAAACCACTTTGCTAATGCTGAATTATGCCCAAAGTAAGGAAGAATAATGTAAGTTTTGCATTCCAATACAAGACTGATTTAATAATCAGAACACCACCACAGACATTTAATTTTTTTATACTTACAGGTTTGTCTAGTTTCCTTTGGTAGCTGCATTTTGTTGATTTGACTGCTTCCTTCAAGTACAAAAACAAAGCCTTTTACGTCTTTATCATATTCCTACAAAAAGGAACAATAAACAAACAAGCATCCTGATAGAATTCTTGTCCTCACAACCAACCATGCTACTGACATGCAAAGCTACTTTTTAAAATCACAAATAACAGACATCACTGCAAGTATGACAGTAATTTAAATATGATGGTAATGATATAACCCATAGAAATATGTCCTTTACTTGCATGCTTTATGAACAAATAATGCTGAGAAACAGGACTCATAACTCAATGGGCCCAACTCACTCAGTTATCAGAATAGCAAAATTACTTTCTAAATATTTAAATTATAAAATTACACTGCAACCAACCTAGTCTGCAAGCAGGCATAAAGAACTAATTTAAGTAGCCATTTAGTCTGTCATAATGACAGAATTGTGTCAGTGACAACTCCACTGTCAGGTCAAAGCCCTTACTATCTTCTAACTTTAAGCTTCAAATTTTTCTGTTTTATAGTCTAGGTTTTATAAGTTTCTTTAAAAACTTACTTTCCATATAGCTGATGGATTGCCAAAAATCTTCCATTTTGCTCCTGGATTCGTGCCTTGAGCACTGAATATTTCAACAAATGGGCCACCCTGTGATAAAATGGTTTAAGGATACATCATCCAACCAAATGTTCAGCAGTGAATCATCAATGGTCAAGACGAGTCCATAAGAACAATCCCTCTGCACAATCAGTATTACTGATCAGTCAGACAGCAGAATATTAATAACAGCTTTTAGACTACTATAAGATAGCAATCCATATAGTCAATATTTGGCTTTACTAGATGATCAGAACATGAAATTGAAGGAATACCATGGAATATTTAAAATTATTTTATTTATAATGTCATTCTCTAAAAAGCAAAATTACTGTAAAAATTCTAAAAACATGCAGGAGATGAGTAATTTATATTTGGATATGATTTATTTCTACAACTCAAATGAAGTGAGTTTTAAACCATACTGCTAAAAAAATAAACACTGTTGCAGATTGGATGTTTTGTCTGATTTCCTATGGAAATGAAATTTATACATGTCCTGATTTTGGCTGGGATAAAGTTAATTTTCTATTCCACACCATGTGATGTCATGCCCAGTATATAAACTGGGCGGGAATTGACCAGGAGGTGCAGATCATTGCTCGGGAACTAACTGGGGCATCAGCTGATGAGAGGTGAACAATTGCATTGTACACCACTTGTTTTGTATATTCCAATTCCTTTCTTATGTTCTTCCCTTCTGTCCTATTAAACTGTTCTTATCTCAACCCATGAGTTTTACTTTTTTTTCCCCCCGCTCTCCCCCCCCCCCCCCGGGGGGGGGGGGGGGGGGGGGGGGGGGAAGTGAGTGAGCAGCTGCGTGGTGCTTAGTTGCTGGCTGGGGTTAAACCACGACAACACAATCTGTCTACATATGTGAATGTTTGGCCCTGTGTACATATGTATGTCAGACGTTTTCCAGTAACTTTCCTACTAGTTACCGAATTCCAGCCTGATTTGACCAGACAGTCTGGGAAACTCAAAGATTTACTCTCTCCTGGGCTGATTTAAGTGGTCTTGTAGTAGTAGATCTTCTAATCCTACCAATGTCACCATAAAAAGGTAAGGGCTGTACTCATGCTGCAGCCTTCATGAGGAATCAGAGTATTAATACTGGAAAAAGATTATGAATGCCCCTGCCAGGTGAAAACTCCTTACACAGAGCATGTGCCCTATTAGACACCAAAAAAGCTAACCATAGGCTCTTGGGAAGGTAGGCTTTATCACCTCTGTTTAGGGAATTATTTCCTTCAGTTTTGTTTTTCATTTGATGTCACAAAAAATGTGACATCCGATGTACTCAGCCTATAGTTTGATAAGCATTTTTTCAGCAGCATGGTTGACCTAATCAATCATTACAACTCTGCCACTCCCTTCTCATTCCTAGTCGCCTACACTCCCCAATTCTCTTTATGCTCAGCTGCTCAAACAATTGCACACAAGTCTGAATGAGCAAGAGGGGTGAGCAGTCTTGCCAGTAAAATAAATGCTCTTCAAATTCTGCTTTCAGAGAACATAAATTCTGCACTGTATATGAACTAGGTATTTTCCTCTGCCCACCCATACCTGGCAGCTTCCAGTCACATGGCTAAATCCCAGTGACTAGATTTAGTAAGTTCTAAGGAGATTCAAAATGGCATTCTATAAACTGCACTCAAAAAATATCTTATAAAGCCATAATGGATAAAAAAATAAAAAATATGGCATACTATCAATTTGAAAGTTTTCTGACATATTTAAGGACTACAGGATCAAGCTCTCAGAAAGTTAAAGAAGATTCTTAACTGCCAAGTTGTATGTGCTTGTAGCAAATCTTAACAAACAAGTGGCTTTTTCTCCCATATTTACAAATACATTTTGTTGATACTGCAGCCCTTGAGTAGGCCCTGATTTGAGGTTAAACTAACTCAACAGGACATAGAAAACTACCAGACATGACATGAGAAAATACTGAAGAAACACTGATGCCAGAAGCTGACAAAAGTTACTTAGTGCCATGGAAGATGGCTGGATCTCATGGGCGGCCAGGAGGAGTTAAGCAAAAAACTGTCAAACTCCACAATCAATTGGAGGGGAGTATGGGGCATCTTTTGGGGAGCACAATCTTGCAAAACCAACAGCACCTAGGGAACAGCATCAGAGATACCAATTTCAGGTACAGATGTAGTACAACTGTGACCAGTGGGGGAAAAACTAATTAGGGTGGGTTGCTCTCTCAGGAAGGGACCGGTGCAGAGAAAGTGAGGCAAAGCTTGGTGAAAAGGAAGGCCAGGAAACACTAAAAGGGATAACAAATGATGTGACTAGTGTTGACACAACCTTGTGCTCGACTGAGAATAAACCAATCATGCTTTTCTGACTATACTTTAAGAGTTGGCCCTGCTTCCATGACTGGGTGGGAGCCAACGGTGTGCCTTCCCTGGCCCAGAAGGGTAAACACATACAAAAAGCCATTGGTAACACCATGTTGGTGTCCATTCTAGACCTGACACCATTAGCAGCTACCCACTATTTCATAACATCTCTGTAAAAAAAATGAATAATGAAACATTCCAAAACATTTCTGTATCTGGACTTTTTGCCCCCAGAATAAGCTATTTTAATGGAGTTCTCTCAGAGGTAAAATGAAAGAGGGTAAAAAATAAAACTATTTCTGTTTTACCTGGTACTGATTTTTGAACATTTTCCAGTTTTCACAGGCAAAAAATAATTTCAGCTTCTCAATAAGTAAAGACACTTCCAGACTATGCTGAAAAAAAAAAGACCCAAAAAACTTTATATAGGATTTGACATGAAAAAATTCCTATAATGAAACCCCAACCATATTTTAAAAGACATGAATACTACTATACTTTTCATGAGTACAGAGTGTATATCAACTGCATCAGAGTACCACCACAAAGGAATTAAGATTAAAAAAATATTGACACCATCATGGAAAATGATGCATGTACTTCATGCATCAAGTACTCCGGGCTGCCTTTCCTTATATTCCAAGTAAAACTAATAATTTTATGTCAGCCCTTATTATTATCAATGAAGGCTTTCTCATGTTTTAAAAATGCTTGAAAATCCTCTTTAATACACATTTTTTTATCATTCTTTGTTATCGAGTGCCCACTGGAAAACATTAGAATCCATTAAAGAGGAGCTTAACATTTAATGTAGAAAAAGAGAAACATATGGAACAGCTGCAATAGAAACCACTCCATCTAGAGACTTCTGAGACAAATTATCTTCTTCCACATTCAGCGTTCTTCTTTGAGGATGATTAGTGTAAGACTCAAACCAAGCACTTAATTCACATTGACTTTAGCATCCCTCAAATAACTTGAGATGCATGCAGTTGGAGAATCAGAACAATAGAAAGTGAAGGGACTGATACTGGAAGCCTCCCACATCCCTCTTTGATCATGCTGAGTGTCTGTAGTTTCACATGAAGTCCACAGAAAGTGAAGGAACCCTGAACATAAAAGGTAGTAGTCAATCTCCAAAGACAAGTAGAACCAGTCACAAGAGACAACATGCACCTTCACAGTGAAAACTCAAAGTGCTTGTTAACTCACAGAAAAATCCTTTCACAAGACCATGTCTCTCATTTATTTTATATATACTTTGTTTATGTTCATAGCTTCAGTTCAGGCACAGACCACTTAAAAGTATTAAATTATTTCTAATTACTGGATTTTTTTTGAGCCTGAAACCATTTTCTTAACAGATAAAAACAATATGTTTACCAGGAGAATAGAAGTATAGCTTCTCATAAAGAACAGTTTAGCTCTCACAATCAGAAAGTGACAAAAAGTTTAGAAAAATTTTATAAAAGACATACGCCTGCAAATGCACTAGATATTCATTGACAATATGCATGAGTTCATACAGAATGTACACATTTAAAGGATTAGAACAGCATTCTAATTTTAAAAGTATATAATCATTCATTGAGGAAAACATGATGAAATTTGTTGATTTTTAACCACAAGTATTTTAATCAGCAACAACTACTTAAGTCTTAAAGTTGTCTGTAAATAAAATAAAATGGGAAAAAAAAAATCAGATATTAGAAATTTTTTCCCATGTGTTGCCAGAAACATTAGTTAATTTTAAACTTTCTGATTATAAGGAAAATGAAATTTAGAAACCATAGCATTTGTAACAGGCCTATCAAAACCCATAATCAGTACTTTGATTGTATTACTTTAATACTACCACTGCACATCTAACACACCAGTTGCATTATTCTGCATTCTAGACCATTTTCTACACAAGTTTCCCACTTGTTATAATTGTTTTTTTAAGAATGACTACATTAATAGCTATATTGAACTACCCTAAATTATGAACTAGACATTTTAGAAATGCCATTTAGAGAAAGCACTTCTAAAGCAAGTGTATTACTACTTCCTTCTGTACATATTCACTTTACCTACAGAGCAATTGTTTCGGAAATCACAGTTCATTTACTTTTTTTGCCTGCAGCCCTATCTTTGCTATTATCTACAGCCTTTAAACAAACCAGAACTATTCAAAATTGCACGATTAATGTCCTAGTGAGAAGTAGTGGCACTATGGGACTAATCTCAGAGTGACCTACTTTTTTGATTCACTTTGCCAGAGCTAAATGTGAAGGACTGGTAGTGAAAGAGGCAGAAGTCATGCCCTCCTATGGTACATATTTACAACGAGTGTATTACCGTAACTCACATGGTGAGGCACCTGTCCTTTTAGGACTAAGAACTGCATTATCCCCCAGTTTTTATTTCTTATTAACTTTAAGTGAAGGAGGTGCAAAGGAAGACACTGCTTTTTCCTTGGAGCAAAGCCCTTTCACTTACTTTTGCTTTAAAAATCAGTTCCAGGTTTGCCAAGCATCGTGCACCTAACATAACCCTCACATATTTTGCAGTTCTGTTATGCCTTATTAAATCTCAGGGAAAAATATTAAGACTAAATAAACGTGAGGGATCCTGATATAAGAGTCACTGTATGAAAAGTATAAAGTTCTGAGAGCGAAAAGAATGACTTATCTCTTTCAGAGACTACTACTAATAGTCTGGTCAGAAGCCTTCTGCTGACTATAATCATACAATGTATTTTGGAACAAACATTTAGTGTGTAGTACATAGGAGGCCAAGTTTCATCTTCATTACCACACCGTCTTTCAGGATGTAAAGGCTAAAGCTACAGTAGGTGTCCAAGGTGGACAGCTACAGTATTTGTAGACACTGCTGTAGTCAGAATTACACATAAAACATAGAAAGCAATACTTTGTTTTCTGCACTGTTCTCTCATAAAGCATACCTGGCTTTCATAAAAGCCAGTCCACTAATGGCAAATCACACAGGGTTTTGAAGGAAGATGCAAACAGCTCTGCATACAGTGCAAGTGGAAGCCATCTTGATACATTAACTTGGGTTCAATACTGTGCTAATACACTTTGCCTCTCAGCAGTGCTTATTAGCTTTGGCTTGACATCGCTAATTTATCTCCACACAGTATTGTATGGAAATAGTTCTCAGTTGGCTCTGAGCACAGATAGAACATATGTGCACTAGTAAAACATCATGAAGACACATACCTATATCACACAAAAAACTTCTGCTACTAATCAGTCCTTAATTTAAAGCGGAGGAAGCATGTGTCTGAACTGAAAAGTTCTCATTCAAATGATATGCTTAAGATAGAAAAGATGATCAAATAATTAAAGACCTTCATAATGGATCACAGAAAGGGTAGAGAGATATATGAAGAGATAACATTTAGGAAGTATGAGGTCGTAAAAAGAAATACAAAAACTGTAGGATGATGAACACTTACTGAAGGACTAGAAATCTCATACCATCACTAGAAATCTTCATACTTCAAACTGACAAATAAAGTTCACTCTTACGATATGGCTTAAAATTTGTCACCAATGCAGTTGTTTTTTAATCTGACATACATATGGGCAAGCTAGGTTATTTACTAATTTGTAAAAACTATTTTATACACACTCAGAAAACTGATGACCCTTGTAACTATCAAATTCATAGCAAGATGGCTCTGCCTAGCTTTAGTGAAAGCTAAGCTAGACCCAAAGTTTGTAAGCATTTGTGCTCGGACAGCTGGTTCATACTACAAAGCTGACTACTGTAAACACATCAGTGAAACATCAGTTTGTTTTTCTTAAAGGCAAAAAATACTGCAAGTGACACTGCAATACATTTTTGCTCAGATATTGCTTACTTGTAACTTCCCAATTTCCATTAAGTTACTACAAATGAAGACTAGAAATTACCTTTGCTATTAAGATACATAGCTACTAAAAACATTAAGTGAATGACATATTTGTCATGTAATTACTGAGGTAATATTAAGCAGTGCTTTCATTGTGCATCAAGTACTACTGTCTTCAGTTACAGTAACCTGCGCTTAAAAACGAAAGAGAGAAGGGTCTGGAAGATTGATAGTTGCAATATTTTTCCCCTTTTCATCTTTCTTCCTCCTAACCTCTCCAGAAATTCTAAAAATCAAGTGTGCTTAAAATCCAGAGGGACTATTTTAGAAAAATTAACAGCATCTTGAAATATAAGTCGTCATTTTTTTCCGCATATTTGTCAAATAAATAGATATTTTATGGCATCTTTATAGAATGCCATAAAGTAGCAGTTCTCTCACTTTCCAGTCACAGATCAAACTTATTTTTTTATTGCCATGAACCATGTACTTTAATACATCTGTCCAACTGGAAATACAGGCTTAAAGTGTCAGTCTATGACAAATTATCAAGGATATAGTTTATAAAGTTAAGCAACAATGAAAGATATTTACCTTTGGAAGAAGATATTCCTATCAGGATCTACCTTGCGAAGTCTTGATTTGTGCACTACCTTTGATCATTAGTTTTGCTACGTAGCAGCAGTCCAAAGGGCCCACTAATACTTGCATTCACACAAACCACTTAGGAACCTGCAAAAATATCTCCATCCTATGACATCTGCTTATGTATATATTTTTCTTCAAACTAGGATGTTTCACATTCAAATATTTCAGTAATATTTTGTGTTTATGTAGCCCCATGATTCAAACAATTGGTCCCTAGTAAGTTACAAGCAAAACAGTATTTCACAAGCAGTAAATGCAAACAGACCTTCATGCTTCTTTAAATTACTTAATACTAACCACTGTTCGAACCCCGAGGAAGACAGGGATGGACAGACTCATGCAGTCCTAAAAACCTTCATAACCATGGTTAGTCCTTTGACTTAAAAGGGACTATTTACACAAGTATATGAATACATTTTTCTGATCAACATCCCAGTGTTGAAAAAGCTGTGTTTATTTAAGATTTTCTATTCCAAAGTCAAATTGTGAAGCAAAATGAAGTGAAACTGCACCTACTACTAATCTGCATTGAAAAAAATGACACAAATACACTATTTTTGGCAGGAACATAGTCTTAGACCCAAGACTGTTAATACATGTAACTCACCATCATGGGCCCAAAGCCAGTGCTGATTTATGGGAGGCTGGGACACACCAGAGAAAGCAGTTCATCACTGATGAAGGGTTTTAGTATCTTCCAGACAAATGAATTCCACATATTGAATATTTAAAGCTGGGTTTGTAACACTGCTATATATTTTCTCAAAATACAAGTTAACATAGTAAATGGGCAGAAAGACCATTAATAAACTATAGCAAGAATACGGGTGTTCCTATGTGAAAGCAGCACAGTCAGCCTTTACACATAACTCGCAGAATTAAGGAAAAAAAAATCAAAATCAAGCTTTTCACTTTGATAAAAATTCGGTCATAAAACGTTTTAACACAAGGCCCAGAATTCAAGCACCAATATCCCCGCAGACTCGTTTCCCTGCACCACTACAGCGGCAAGGCTGCGTTCCTCAGCGCCGGGCCGGCTGCCCCTCCGCCGCCGGGCTCTCCCGTTCCGCCACGTCCCCACCGCTCGCCCGGGGAGCTCGGGCTCCCGCCGGGTCTCACCTGCGCGAGGGTGGCTGGGGACGAAACCGCACCTACGGAGGGGGCGGGCCCAGGGCTCGCCGTCAGGCGACGAGAAGGCGGGGGCGGGCGGCGGGAACCGCTTAAAATGNCGGGCGGCCGTTACCTGCGTGTGGCCACGCCCTCGCCCGTCAATTCGGGTTCCGTCGGCGGAGGCTGTTCAGAGGATGAGGGGGGGTACTGATCTCCTGGCGGTGGCCGGGCTGCCTGCGGGCCAGTAAGTGAATAAAACCTTGCCAAAGCTGGCACAGAAGGCTGTGCTGGCCCCCTCACTGGGTGTTCCTCAGGGCATCCGAGGCAGGGGGTGGCCACGTGAAATGTCGCTGTGTCACTCAGGCCCCGTGGAGGTGTTTCAAGTGCTGAGAACTCAACTCCTGAAACACGTTTGCATTTACTCTATCAGGCTTCATTGTGTAAAGTGTTTGGTTTTTTTAAATAATGTAGGAAGCTATGAACCAGAGCAGCCACATCAAAGTTCTTGGTTTTTAAGGAATTGGAATGGACTTGCAGATGTGGCACTTTTCTCTGAGAAGGAAATGAGAAGGATAGCCCGGTTAGTTTAACATCCCTGTCAAGAAAAAGCAAACACCTCCTGATGGCTTCAAAAACCTCTGGGAAGAAGGTCATGGGGAACCAATTTGATCTTGGTTTTTATAATGAGATATTAGTCAAAGAAGATCTTTCCTTGAAGTGACAGCTTTTTTGATCACAGCATTTCTTTGTGAAAGTTTGTAGTCTTTTCTCAAAAAAGCAGTGGAATACTGTTTTCTTCCTCAAAGTGCATCTTCTACAAAGAACAATTATTACGAACCCTGAAACCCATCACAGCATGATGGAATACATGAACTGAAAGTGCTGAGCCATCAATGGGTCCTGCCGTGTCTTGGCTCACCATCACCCTGTTTACCTTCCTTGCTTTTGCTCCTGAAAGGTACTGTCCTGGTTTTGCCAAGGAAGGGAATGAGTTAAATCAATTATAAGATGTATTTAGCTTTCTCATTTTACCTTGGGATTTTCAAAGAAATCACATTTAGTGTAGTTCTATCATACACCGGATTACACTGATTAGAGTTCTTGGGTGCTGGAGATAAGGAAAACAATAATACTAAAACTGAGTTACAGGTTATTAAATAAAAACAGTTAATAGAACAAGGACAAAAGAGAGATGATGATAGCAAAAGAAAGGTTAAAAATCTGTTGGGGAGTTCTGTAGCTAACAGAAACTACATAGTTCATTATATACTGTTTAACCTCAAGCCATCTTGAAATGCGTTACACATAACTCTATCTAAAAAGCCTGAATCCTTTGTGACAGGAGTTATGCTAAGGCCTGAGGAGTTAAGAAATTCCAGTTAAAAACAGAGATTTGGGCTGAGGAGCCTAAAGTTACAAAGGTATGTGAAGCAGCCAGCTGTGATTGTAACATGTGGAAGCAGCTACCTGCCCGCTTAGGGCAAAACTGAGCTGCCTAAGTCCCCTTTGCCAGCTACTGGAGGAAACTGGTTTTAGATGTACTGTGAAGGGAAATTTTTTTCCTATGTTTCTTCCAGTTTTACAGAAAAGAGCATATCATTTGTTGTAGATGCTATGACTCAAAAATTGCAGGTAAGGTAAAACTAGCAAGGAACCTTCTGTCTTTAAATTTGGCCCATCTATGGCCTGAGCCCATTGTACTTCCAAGGTCTGGTTTGGAATTATGGTAATGTGGGAAACACTGTAAAAGTAACGATCAGAAAATCAAGATGTTTGTTACACTGACTTCTTTAAGGTTGTATCTGTAGATCAGCTGCTGTTGATACCTGAGATGCTGAGTTATGCATTTTTCTTTGGCTAAACATTTTAGGCCACTGTGCAGTGTACATCTACTAAAGCCCTGGAAAGGTATGATAAGTGTTCAGCAAGCGCTTGGGTAATAATTTGGGGAAAACTGTGAGGACTCATAGATGTTTGTCTTCTAATACAACCCTTCTATGTTCTAACTTAACCCCTTGTGTGTTAGAACATATTTCAGTGAAGAGATTTTTACTGTATCTTGGAGTAGGAAATTGGAACATATGGACATCCCTTCTTCTTGTAAATGCCCTAAGCACAAGGTGTGGTTAGGTCTCCTGTCTTAAATTAAAATACTAAGATGTTATCTTCTCATCCCGTCATGCTGGGAACTGAAATGATTTAATTTAGGAGAATATTCAATGTGCACTATATACTTGATGTGTGACATTAAGCCCAGCCATTTTTAAAGGACCCCCACTGACATAGCTTGGGTTTATATCCATAGGAATAGTAAAGTAATTTCCTTCATCCATTTCTGACTTTGCCTTATTGCATACCATTACTCACGCTTGGAGCAGCCTGCCCGTTGGTATATGGCAAGTGGCCTCCCTTCCCTCCTGTGTAAAGCTCCATTTCAGCTCTAATGACTGTTTGCCAGTCGGTTCTGTATTGTATTATTCGGAATTGGTTTCGTTTATGCCTTTTTAGACTGTCAGTTCATGTAGTCTGGAAATCTCTTGTCTTTCTAGTTCATACTGTATAACATAAAATGTTAATGTTAGTTAAGCTAAGAAACAAGACACCCAGGCATCCTATGACATTTTCTGTAGATCCTTCTTGCCATTATTGACTTACAGGGAAGGGAGACATCGTGTGCCTTGTTGCCTGCTTAGCCTTCACTTGGTAACAGCTGCCATGGAGCTGAGGCATATTTGCCCCAGTGCCAGGCCGACGATCTTCATTTCCTTCGAGCATTCCTCCTCAGGTAGTGACCTTCCTATGAGCGTGTTTACCAAGATTACATCATGCAAGGTACTTTAACTGCGTGGTTACCACTGTATCCACTACCGTTTGTGGATCTCTGAAAATTTTCCAGCAGAATGCTTCCTCCTTCAGCCATGTACATGAACTCTGAATTTTGTCTCTTTCTATTAGTTGTTTTGTTTCAGCTTTACAGTGTAGAAGGAGCTTTTGTCTAATGTCTTTTATAGTTTGTTAGTGCTTATGTGAGTCAGAGAATTTTTGAAAAGGATTAAAGAAAAACAGCCTCTGGATGACTGGTGGGAACTTTAAATAGTATAGCCACTCTTCTCTGTCCAGTAAAGCCATTAAATGATAAACTATTGATTTTTCTAATACAGTTAAGATGCCAATGATTTCTTAAGAAATCATTCTACATTTTCTGTATTATGCACTCAGCACATTATCTATTGTAAATTGACAATAGTGTTCTCAGTCTGGAATGAAACCATCTTCATGCTATTCTGAGAATGAAGCCATCTCCACACTAGTCTCAGTACTGCAGAGGATTTTGCATCTGAAATGAACCGATAGCCTTTATCAGTTTGATTGTGATGTATATGTATACAATAAAATTTTAACCACTGTAATTTGCTATTATTGGGACATTCTTAAGGCAGATGGTTTATCATGCCTAAAAAGTTTTAATAACTTGCATAGTCAAGAATAAAAATTGCAATTTCACAAGCAGCCTTATGATTCAGGGTTAAAATAGATGGCTATCTGGGCTCACAGAGGAATTTCTTCATCTCTCCATCACACAGATTATACAATGGAGAATGCCATAGAGTATTTCCTCTGAAGTAACATGACTTATTAGAAGGCAGGATATTGGTTGTGATGGGTCAAAATGGTCTCTTCTATTCTGACATCTCCTGTGTTCTTTTGTGCTGAGACAGGTAAACAAAGCCTTTATTCATTCTGATTACTGTGAGGTTTTTTTTGCTTTCTTTCCACTTTTAATTTTATTTTTACTGACAAGATAGAAGAAGAAGTCAGTATATAGTTTGATGTTGCTCATCCAACTTGTCAGATTTTTGTTTAGTGTTTTGATACTGTGTTTTCATTTATTTATTGTTCATGTTGTTAGAGATTAAGGTTTCTCACAGTATGCACCACATGTAAATGCCTCTGTTGTGGTATCTCTTAAATTAATCTTTTTTAATTGATGTTGGGTTTTGCAGAAATACAAGTACTTTCAAATAAAACTCTTTGCACATTTGGAATACAGATAAACCTACAAACCCACGTACAAATTTTGAGAAGCAAAGAGCATCTGCAGTTTTCAATGATTTCCTTTGGGCTGAGGCACTGGATTCCATACAACATTTTCCATTTTGACTTTATGAAATTGTTCTGTGAACAAAAGTATTCACAAAGACAGATTTTATGCAGATTCGTGCCCTAAGTTCCTCTAGCCTAACAACCTCAACTTTCTTGGTCTCTTGTGACTCCCTTAAAACAACAAACCCACTTGTCTCTCCCTTTTCTTCTATAATATTTTCACATTCCTACATCTCTCATCACTTATCCTGTATCTCAGCCAGTTTCTGCTTTCCTAAAATTCTTCTTCCCCCAGTGCAGAGCTCCCAGATGTCCTAAGTCCTCTATGTGCTTTTTCTGCTCAGCATCCAGAAAAGAAACTATGTGCTGTGGTTTGTCCAATGAAGTGAGTGTACTGCGTGGACAGCAAATAAGTGTACGTTAGCCTGGCACCTGCCAAAGAAAGTGGCTTAATTCTTCCCGCCTTTCACTAGTGGTAGCTTTAATAACATCTGTTCTCCACCCTGCTGTTGGTTGTCATTAAACTTGCAGGAATGTGATATCTTAGGATGTTCCATATGAAGTAAGGCTAAAAAATGTCACAGATTTTGAGTACTTGCAGGGAGTACTTGACCTAATGTCTTACATTTCTATGTAATACAGTATATTCTGGAAGTTGACCGACTATGGTCTTTTGTTCATGTCTTCGACCTGTGTCGAGGTTTAACCCCAGCTGGCAACTAAGCACCACACAGCTGCTCACTCACTACCCCTCTTGGTTGGATGGGGAGAGAATCAGAAAAGCAAAAGTGAGAAAACTCGTGGGTTGAGATGAAGACAGTTTAACAGGTAAAGCAAAAGCCACGTGTGCAAGCAAAGCAGAACAAGGAATGCATTCAGCACTTCCCATGGGCAGGCAGGTGTTCAGCCATCTCCAGGAAAGCAGGGCTCCATCATGCCTAACAGTTACTTGGGAAGACAAACGCCATCACTCCAAACGTCCCCCCCTTCCTTCTTCTTCCCCCAGCTTTACATGCTGAGCATGACGTCATATGGTCTGGAATATCCCTTGGGTCAGCTGTTCCAGCTGTGTCCCCTCCCAACTTATTGTGCACCCGCAGCTTACTGGCTGGTGGGGTGGTGGGAGAAGCAGAAAAGGCCTTGACTCTGGGTAAGCACTGCTCAGCAGTAACTGAAACATCCCTGTATTATCAACACTGTTTTCAGCACAAATCCAAAACATAGCCCCGTTCCAGCTACTGTGAAGAAAATTAACTTTATCCCAGCCAAAACCAGCACAACCTGAAATATAAATCAATTATGTGTTATGACTGAGTAGTTGGTTATCCAAAACCCCAACGTGGGTAAGATTAAAGTTGTGTTCCTCTTTCAGATACAGTAAGCTCTATGTTGTGTTGTAGGCAGAGTGGAAAGGACAGGGGCCATGTCATAGATAATTTCTTGGTAGATTTGTTTTAAACAAGTTAAAACAAATGTTTCTACGCATTTCTAAGAGGGAGCTGACAAATTCTGTTGTCACGAGGAGAGCATGAACAAACCCAAATCTACTGAAATGAATGTGACAAGCCTTTTATAAGTTTATATGCTCACTTGTAGAGACTTTGTAGTAGGCAGTGTGATATAAATACATTGCTCCTCTCCAAAGCATGAATTTTGTATGACTTAAACTGATTCCTCTTAAAGAAAAAAGGCAGCATAACTTGCATTACACTAACTTTAATTTTAAATAAATGAACTAAGTGCTGTGGGTTATCTGTGGAGGAGCAGCCACCTTCATAGAGGATAGTTTGTGGAGAGGTACATTTATTTACTTCTTAACAGTATGTGTTGCTAAGGTGAAAGCACACAATGCTTTTGTGTGTAGTGATGATTTGAGCTTTCATAGAGTTTTAGCAGAACTCTGCTAATATAGTTTCTATGCTTTCATCATTAGGTGTTATGAATAAAGCCAAACAGATGGTAACTGGAGACAAATAGGCTTCAGGGAATTGCTAAAATAGGAAAAGTTTTTCAGTCTCTTCAACTTCTGTTGTGTACCCCTGGATTGTGTAGAAGCTTGGGATACAGACCAGGGTGATTTTAGTGTGGGAGCATTTTCTCAGCTCAGGGGGATGTGCCACAGAGCAGAAGAATTTGAGATGCCAATCACTGTATACAGCAATAATACATTTCATTATCACTTCCTTCCTCCATATTTCCAAATTCTTCCCAAGAAGATATATCCCAAAGAAACAACTGTACCTAGGACAAATCAAACTGGCATAGTTCAGGAGATAACTGTTCACAGGATTCCTGCACACCAGTGACATCGTGATGATGTGAAACTCTGTGTTTATTGGCTCAATTCTTCATGAATGTCATTATGAACCTGGGAAAAGAGATCGCGTTTTTACCTTGTCCCTTTCCTGACTGAACTTCTTGTTGTTTTCCCAGCTTACTGCTGAAGATACAATTTTCTGACTACTATAGAATATGCTGCACCTTGATATAATGTGAATCTAAAGACAGGGAAGGTGGGGAGGTTCTCTATCTCTGGGTAGCTGCTGAGATAAATAGGGTTACTCATGTCCAAGTGGTGATGGAATTTGGTTTAGCTCAGCAGTGGCAAACATGGGCATTGATGTCACATTTGCCACTAATAGAGGTTTGGATTATGAGCAATGAAGGTGAACTGGGCTGGATAAAAAATATAGCACCTGGCATTTTTGCAAATAGTCTTTCAGCAACTTGTCTTTTTGGCCACTGCTCAGCACTGATTTGATGGAATACATTGAGGATAAATCCATGGGGATATCTTTGATAAGATAACTCATTTTCTAAATAACAAAATGCAATTGGACTCCTCTAGCTGAACTGTAGTTGTGGATGTGATTTGGCATCTCTTAGGGAAATTAGAGGTAATGCTCATCAGAAAGAAAGTTGCAAAGTGAGTAAAGAATAATGTAAAGGTCTGAAACTACAAGAGACACTGGAAAGTTTTAGTTGAAGGGGGAGGTTACAGGGCAATTTTTAAGGACTGGTCTTCTGACTAATCTTTTTTGGTAGTTTTGTTAATACCATGGTCCCAAAAAGGAAATGTGTACTCGCACAGATGACAGAACTCTGAATAGCAGCACCCTGTCAGATAGGAAGAACTGGATGAACTTAGGGCCTGGAGTAGTCCAAATCAAATGAAATTCACTGCTATGTGGTGCAAGGTCATGCATTTTGAGACTAATAAGTTGCAAGCTCATGTATGGGAAATGACTGAGGAAGCAAAAGAAGTGCTGGAGCTAAAGAGCAATGTTGGCAAAAGGACAAATGAGTATAAATCAATCATGAATGCAATTAAATTTGGAAACTAGAAGGACATTTTTAGTTGTTGATGAACTAAAATTCTGGAACAGCTTTCCCGTGAGAGATGTGGGGGCAAAAATAATTGTAATCCCTTTTAAGACAAAACTATGCAAAGGGGTTATTATGCTATGGTGGCTTGAATGAGGAGCAGACTAGACTTCAAGAGGTTCTGTCTTCTTTTGTCTTAAGAGTAAGTTGTATATCAATTCAATTTCTTGCATATTTGTCTCTTCATTTCTTGTGATTAAGACCTCAAGATCTGACCAGCACATAATCTTTTTATTAAAGATATTAAAGATGCCTCGTAAATTATTCTTGCCTAAAGGTACCAGGTCCTGCTTATTCCTCAAACCTTACATGTAGCTTCTACTGCTAATTCTTTATTTAATACAAATAAAAGCAACAAAACAACTTTCTTTGCAAAGACATCTTGCCACATGCAGTGACAAGTTTGTGGGACATCTGTTTGCTCTGAGGAGGAGTTGGATATCTGAGAGTAATTGTTTAATATATTCACAGTGTTTCTTGTAGCGTGTGCCACCACTGCAAAATTAGAGTGAAGGAACAAAAAATTCTTTGCATCTGTCAAGGCCAGCATGCCTATGTGTGGAAATCACAGCAGGGAGAACAGGACAAGCCAGTACAAAATGCTTCTTTGCTCTTGTATCCTTTTAAAGCATTCTTTTTACATTTCAGTCCCGTGCAAAGAGCCAGACCCTCATTTGTGGCTGCATGTGAAGGTGGCATAAAGGCTCTCTTGTTCCACAAGTACCCTGAAGCCATCCAACTTCTGCTGCAATTCCTAGTGAAGACTCACCTCCCGTGATTTGTCTGCCAGTGTCCACAGAGGCTGTGCTGACAGCCTGGGACTACAGCGCACTCAGGGTGCACTGGAAATGTCCTGTTTCCAGGGGCAATGTCAAATCTGCAAGGAAGGCTGCTTGCCAGTGACTGGCTAACAGGCTTTAGGGCTGCTTAGAATAGTGAACGGCAGCTGGCATGCAAAGCGGGATAAGGCTCAATGGGGGTGAGAAGGGTTTTTCTGGATATAGCCTTGGGTGATTGGGAGGAGAATGAGGCCTCTGTCTCCTGTGGCTTCTGTGCAAGATGCTGCAAATTGTATCAGCATTTTTCCCTAAGGATGAGTAGGAATGCTTTGGGGGAATACTCTGAGGGTCAGTCAACAAAGTCAATTGCCTTTCAGGCTGTATTTTGAATGGTTATGTGAGGCCATTGGCACTGAGCTGAAATGTGAAAGACATCTCTGTAAAGAGCTACAAAAACAAGAGGCATTTTGCACTGTTTTTTCCTGCTTTTCCTGCTGTGATCACTATACACTGGCATTCCAGCCGTGGCAGATGCAAGGCATTTTTGTTCCCTCATTTTCAGTCTGTGGCTGTGATATCCACTGCATCAGACACTGAGCACCTATTATGCACTCTCTCTCAAATCCACTCAGTTCCTTCTCCAAGTAACTATGTTGTACAGATTCTGGCTTGTTTTGGATATATATATTTTTTAAAAATAAAATTCAGGATATAGAATCATAGAATCATAGAATCACTTAGGTTGGAAAAGACCTTTAAGATCATTGAGTCCAACTGTCAGCCATGCCTACTAAACCATGTCCTGAAGTGCCCTGTCTACATGCTTTTTGAAATCCTCCAGGGATGGTGACTCAACCACTTCCCTGGGCAGCCTGTTCCAACGCCTGACAACCCTTTCAGTAAAGAAATTTTTCCTAATATCCAATCTATATCTAGCTTTGCATTGTTTAAATTATTGACAGTTAAGCTAATTTGTAAATTTATATGCTACTTTTTTTGCTTCTGTGGTGCATGTCATATGTTTCATGGCTTCAGTCATCCTCACATGAAGATTGTGCATCTGCCCAGAAGAAAGTAAGTCTTTCAGACTGCATTTTAAAATACAGTGTTGCATGTTGTGGCTGTGCTGCTCAGGGTCTGATTGTTTCTGGTTACAGCTTTTCCAGATTCAGTTCTGGTGAGGTTGTCACTGAGGAGCTAACAGGGTCTGCAGGACAAGACATGTTCTCCTTTGAGGTTGGTCTCAAAGCCCAGCTCCAATTCTACTTTCAGCTTCCCAGCTCCTAGAGTTGTAGATGCTGATCATTCAGTCTCATTGTCAGAGTTAAGCACTTGCCACGAGCAGCAAGAGCTTGAGGAGACCTTAACAGTACTCTGAGGATTAGGGGAGTTATACAATTCTAAATAAATCATTAGAAAAACTTGGAGGGGATGGGGGCAAATAATTTAAATATATGAGAGTTGAATATTCTACCAGAAGAAATATTTGAATATCTGGGATGAAGTTCTGTAAAACCCGAGAAGGAAAGGTTATAATACTGAGTAATCTTAACCAACAACGGGAATTCAGGAAGGATCTTATTTTTTTGACAGTTTGTCTAGAAAACTAGCATTCCTTAGCATCAGCAGCCCCTAGGATCTATAATTAAGGTTCTTTTCTGTTTAAAATTTCTTTTTTTTAACTTAGAATTCTTCGTGATGCATAATTAAGTTTTCCTGGCACAGAACAATAATTAAAATAATGGATAATTGGATGAAAATTCCTACAATGATGTATTGTAAATGCATGGGGCTGATTAAAATAAACATGTTTGGCGTGTGGTAGCAATGTTACTCAAATCTCTATCTAGCAGGTGCCCATAACACAGTAATCCTCATCCTATGTGACAGTAAAGAAAGCATACTTCAGCAGTTTTGGAAAAAAAGCTAAGGATCTAAGCTGGCAGCAAATGCGAAGTGCTCCCCCCACTCTACCCTTGAAATTGTCAATGTAGGTGAAGTCTGAAAAACTTGAGCAAAGTGTAATGCTGATACTGCTGCTCCTGCTGCTGCTTTGTATCCGTCTAACAGAGCACTCTTCTTCCACCCCTGCAATCTGCCCTTGGTGACCCTATCTATGATCCATAACCTCCCTAATGTGCAAGGGGAGGATCCTTTGCACTGAGGTCCACAACAAAGAAGGACTCAAAGTAAATGTGAATTTGTGAGGGTCTGCCTATATTGTGTCTCACTAACTCCTGATTTGGTCACTGTAGATTTCCCAAATTCTGCTCTCAGCAACATTTATAAGCTACATCATTGTTCAATATATGCCTCTACTATTCTCCAAGAGATAGTGCCATAATTATATTCATGGACTATAACTCTTTGTTTTCTAGAGTCTGTAACAACTCATTTTCTTCCTATTTATACATGATAATGATTTTGTTGGCTGTTCTCAAAAAAATGTTATATCTTATTTTCTAAGATTTATCTCAAATTTTAAATCTTACATTGCAAAGATAACAGGTAGATGCCATGAAAATTTTTTACTTTTCAAAAAAACCCATATTCTACCTTTATGAGATTGTTGACATCACTTGTTTTCAAAATGTATACTCATAATTTGCAGATGCCTCAGTTTTCATGGCTGCTACATCTGATGGTATCAGTTAATGAATTATGCATTTTATGTAGTGGTGATATATTAATTTCACACTAGAATCTGTAAAGATATTATATTTACAGTTAAAGCATAATTTCTTGCACTTCCAAAAATGAACAATAATTCTTTTCACCTCAAAAGGAATCTGAAAGGACTTGTTGCATTTCATAAGAAGAAATATAAATCTGGCACCTATTTGGAAGATGAAGTCCATTAACATACCAGTAAAGTTTTATTTACCAGTTTATTTTTTGTCATGATTTTATATTAATATAGAACTCTGAAATGTGAAGTAATTCTCTACAGAAATGTGGGATGTATTTACTTAAAGAAACCTGTCCCAGAGCCCTTCACTACTTCACACCATCCCTTTAGACTGGGTTCGTCCAGGTGAAAATAATTCCATAACTGTTAAACGTGCGGATATTTTATAATTTGTCTCAAGTTGAGAGTGAACTGTAATTCGTCTTGTTTGATGAGAAGTTTAATAAGAAGGATACATTTACATAAATATACCATTGCCATTTTACTACATCACACTAGGTTTTTCTCCTTTTCTTAGACAATGAGCTCTGAGGTAACAAAAGTGCTATACATATTAAATTGCATACCATGATAATACATGACACATTTCTGACACTTGAATCATTCCTTATAAGCCACTAGTCGTATAATCTGACTGTATGAATGAGTGCTGGTCAAATGGCTTCCCCAATGTTCTGCATCTTTAAATCCTAGAGATTTTGATTTCCACTTTCAGGCACCTCTGCTGTCCAGTGTAATAAGTAGCACTGCGTTGCAACTGTTTAGCTGGTATGGCTAATCAACTATTTACAAGATTGATTTGAAGTTATTTTGGTAATTAGAAGCTTTGACTTTGATTTATATTAATTTTGGGGACATAAAATTCCCAATATATACAGAAGTCTGTGAATCCCCACCTTAATTGCAAATTTTAAAATATAATTAATTTCACTACAAATTAAAAGTGTCCAAATGTTCAGAATGGACATGTTTGTTTGCCATTTATGACTTTTTAGTTACAATAATCCGGTTAGGGATCAGAACAGTAGAAATACCTTGTGATTTAAGTGATCAGTGACCCTCTCTGAATATCTAGTACAGGATTCCTGAACTGGACAAGTTGCAATGATCCAGACAAAAGATTGATTTTTTTTTTTTTTTTACAGCTGGTGACTGTGGTAATAGGGATTGCTTTGTCAAAGAGAAAAGTTCATGCTCATGGCCAAAATTATTTGTAAAAATAGCTCACTTGCAAACAGGTAAATTAATCTCTGCTCTTGCTAGTTGTAATACTCCATTGTAGAAAGCATACATCATATCTTTGCTACAACTGGAAATGTGTGCTTTTTTGAAGGGTAGACTAAGGCCATTAGACCTCTATGCTTTGTCTTTGGCTAATTTAACCAACAAATTTCATTATCAAATATACACTGCAGTAATACCTCTTAGAAACCCTTACCTCCCTGTCTGTTGACACATTTATAAGTACATAAAGACGTTTCAGTAAGTCTGAATCTTTTCAGGGAAATAGAATTTATTTAATATGACCGTTATAGAGGGCTCCATGTATTATATAGAGATAGAGAGCTCTGTGTATTAATCAGTTCATTTCTGCTGTTGCTTCAAAAATAATTAATCTGTCAGATGAATGTTTTCTACGCATGTAATCAAATGCTACCTTTTTTGCTGAGGTATCTGTCTGTAATATAAATACAGCTATTATTTTGTACAGTACTTCACAAGAAAACCCTCTTTCTTGTCATGTACTTGTGGTATATTGCTTATTAGATATTTGCACTTGCCTTTTGGTTTAAAGAAATCATACTTCTTAATCTTCCTTTCAGCAAAAGCTTTAAGACAAATGGCTGTTCTAGCTCCACCTTTTACAGAGATGCTGCATTTTATGCAGAAAGCTATTTCAAGTACATAACAATTTTCTTGGCTGTGTTAATTTTGGTGTGATAGTATGTATTTTTCCACACTAGTAAATCTGTCCATACAGATTTCTGGAACCCCTAGTGGTGATTTTGTAGTTAGGGTCTGCACTTGAGTTTAAATGAAGAATGCAGCCTCTACCTTATACAGAAAATACAATAAATCTTCGAGTGTGATAATTTATCTAGAAACCAATTAAAATAAATCCATTATTATTTTAGGAATTAACATGAAGTGAAAATGGATTTTGAATAAAATTTAGTGCCTAGTTTTAGACCTTTTGCCAGACAGAATGGAGTAACACTTTGAACTCCTCAAGCTGCATAAACTTAGTGAATTCTTACTTTTTGGATACATTTGATTTTTTTTTAGAATAAATTATGATTTTCCACATTGTTCCTTGTGCTTGTTGAAGTTGAAAGTGGTTGAGGATATTATTCTGTGCTATAAAGAAGCTTCAGCTTTCCTCATGGATGCTGACTTACTGCTGTTGCTGGCATTGAAGTAGGAGGTGGCCCTCAGCTGGTCTTTTGGGGAAGGAAGGGTCTCTATGATGAGTGGTAATTGGAAGGACAGGTGAAGAAGGCATGGTTGTCCCTTAAAAATGAAGAAAAAAAATCCAGATAAAAATAGTTTATCTTTTGTAGACATGTGGTCTGGAGGCACTGGAAAAGTGGTGTACAGCTTCTCCAGGGAAGATAGGTACAGCTGAAAAAGAACTTAACAATTTGTTAATTGAGTAGGTATTAAATACAGGACAGAACAGATACTTCTTACCGTGCTTTGATGTTTCTAATGACACAGAGATATAGTGATCTGCTGGAGGTCTCTCTCACGGTAGTAAAAATGTACACTAGTCTCTATCAGAGAAGGTAGTGGTTGAGTGGAGACATGCAGGTATATAGGTAGGTTAAGGAAACGAAACTTATGTCTGCTGTTAAGGATTTTCATTTTCACTTGGGGTGATTTAACAATGTGATATTTTAAAAACCATTCTCTACATATGTATTTAAGCATGTGGAAATAAAAAATTACTTATGTGAAATGAAACAAAAACAGTAAATTTTTTTTATGTCAACAAATTTTCTCTGGTCATATACTTTTTAAAACATCTATGACCTACATCAGATTTAATATTCAAAGGTATTTTGTACAGTTCTAATGCTCACTGGCTTTAATTATTATATCACTATTCTGTGTAAAATAAATGGTAGGGTTCTCATTTAATTTATATGAGTAATACTGATTATACTAGCATAAATGTATATATTAAAATGATCCATGAGCCCATGTTGGGATAAATAGGTTTTTGTTGGATTAAGTTAAAAAAGAGCTATAGAATTAATTTCATTGGAGTCAGGTCATGGCACCAGTCATCATAAAGCTGCTTAAGAAAACTAATTCCTGGGTGATGGCATAGGTGAAGTACTGAACAGTTTTGAGGAAAATAGTGTCCTGGAAATCTCACTGAAGGTCCAAGATATTTACAGAAGATAAGCCCTGTGAAAGTACAATGCCTCTGATGGTGGACAAAGCATTGCTCACATTTTAGACTGATGAATTACATGTGCATGAATCCAGTTTCCCCCACTCAGAAATGCTATTACATACAGTGCACATGCAGTTGTCTGTGGACCTTTCATTATTCAATGCTTAAAACACTATCCCTTTGGGTGGTTCTTGCCTCCATACATCTTGACTTTGATACATGACAGCTGTTTTATGTAGCTAAAAATCTGGTTTCAGAGATCTTTTATTCAACTGGCTTGGCTTACCTACCTGTTTTCCCTTCCTGAGTATTTAAGAAGATTTTTTCCTTTTGAGGGGAAGAGGACGGAGTCTGAAGTAATTGGCAGTTTTGCTGGCTGTGTGTTATAGTAATGGTAATCATATATGACTGTGCCAGTCTTCCCTGGCATCAGTTCTGTTTGGTCACCGCATTCTCATAGCTGTTTGTCAGCACTTAGCCAAACAGATGAACTTTGCACAATTACTAAAACGAAGAATGCAAATGTTTTGTATAATTCAAGATCCAGTCTTGCTTCCATGACTATCAATGGGAGTTTTCCTACTGTTATGGGTTTGTGTGGTGCGGTTTTTTTTTTCTTTGGTAGTGGGGGAGGGGGCTGCAGAGGTGGCTCCTGTAAGAAGCTGCTAGAAGCTCCCCTGGCTCCAAGTCGGATCCGCCTCTGGCCCAGGCCGACCCCATCAGTGACGGTGGTAGCACTTCTGGGAGAACATATTTAAGGAGGGGAACCGGCAGTGTGTGTGGGTTGGAACGTGAGAGGAACCCCTCTGCAGATACTGAGGTCAGTGAAGAAGGAGGGGGAGGAGGGGCGCCTGAGGAGGCTGATGGCCCTGCAGCCTGTGGTGAGACGGCAGGCTGTCCCCCTGCAGCCCAGGGAGGTCCATGGTGGAGCGGAGGCTCCCGAAGATGGCCGTGACTCCATGGGAAAGCCCGCGCTGGAGCAGTGNAGGGACCCCACGGTGGAGCAGGGGATGAGTGAGGAGTCCTCCCCCTGAGGAGGAAGGAGCGGTGGAGACAACATGTGGCAAGCTGACCTAACCCTCATCCCCTGTTCCCCTGTGCTGCTGGGGGGAGGAGGGAGAAAGCACCAGGAATGGAGCTGAGCCAGGAAGGCGTGAGGGGTGGGGGGGAAGTGTTCTGATGTTTGGTTTTCCTTCCTAATACCCTTGGTTTTTTTATTTGATTTGTAGTAAATTAAATTGATTTTGTTTCTTCCCCAAGTTGAGCCTGTCTTTTGCCCGTGACCATAAGTGGGGAGTGATCCCTCCCAGTCCTTGTCTCGACCCACGAGCCTGCCTTTGGATTTTCTCCTCATCCCAACGTGGCCAGGTTGGGGGTGGGGAGTGAGCAAGAAGCTTCATGGTACTTTGTTATCGGCTAGGCTGAAACCGAAACCACGACACCTACTGAAATGAATCTAGATGATTGCATATGAAACATTTCCTGTACTCTGGAAATGTTGAGCTTTAATGGGAAGTATTTTTATACATCCTGGCTTTTTTCTGTTAATTTGGTTTTGTACCAAACAGACATTTTTGCCACACGTAGTCCAAAGAGGTGTGAGGATGTGGACAAAACACACTTCACTCCACTTGCATTTACCACTACTAGGACTTTGTAACGGGTTGTATTTTGGCATTTTTACTCAATGTGTTTTTACCTATGTTTTTAAAAGTCTTAAATTGAATACATAAATTAATCAGATTCTGTAATCCATTTATGTGAAGCTGCTAATTTCAGTGAAGGTTCTGGGGCGAAATTGAATCACATTCTGCAATGTTCAATCCTACCTTAGGTATTAGTAATTCCAGGATGTTTTACTCTCTTAAATTGTCCTCTTAGCAGGGTGTGTTCACCATTCTCACTGTTGCTGTCACCAAAGCATGCACATCTACAGTATTTGAGAATAATAGGTGACATAAAATGTTTAAAGGATTGTTTCTCTCAGTCATTATTCTTGCATATTGGGTTGCCTGCAATGGTTTGCAAAAGAACTTTATGATTTGTCTCTTAAAATTCTGCTCTTTGAGCAATCCAACATAGAATCTCCTTTTTCTTAGATATGTGATGACTTGTAGATTGCTTTATGTGCCATCTTCCTGGCTGCTCCACTGCCTCCCAACTGATCCTCAACGTTGTTCCAAACCTTTCTCCCTGAAAGATGGAAAGCTGAACCGAGTACAAGCAGGTCTAGCAGGAAGTCATATCACATCGTGCCATAGCAAAAATTTTGTATTTTGCATGTTGGATAATTGACACATAGTACAGCTGCAGAGTTGTGGGGTCTATCTGGCTGTCTTGGAGAAGAAGAGTAGAGTGGCTGACACCTCTAGAGCTTTATTCAAACTGTCCACATATGCTGACAGGTAACAGTGTCATATGCTTTGTTGCTGTCTAAATTCAAGCTTAGCTCTACAATCATAATGCTAAAAAAATATGTATTATACATTCAGATTCTGGATGCCAATTCTATGATCCAGTGTGGCAAATGTGAGGTGAAGATCAATAAGAGTTTGACTTTTGTTTACTATTGCTTCTACAGGAGAAAATGATTTATTTAGATGTCATAAACTCAAATTCTGCATCCACAGATAATTTACCCATGTCTTTAGAGATGAAAAATGGAACCAAACTACATGTCCTCTTTGCTCTACTAGAAATTAATGAAATAAAATTACAAAATAGCCCTCATCACCAGCAGAGAAATTATTAATAACTGGTTAGGCCAAGAGTAGAGTTGTGATTGGATGACAAAGAATTCACATTTTGTTCTCAGGCTCCAGGGTTAATATTAATTCATTAGGGTGCATATTTTTACTGAAATTTGGGAGTTCTGACACTGCTAAAGGTTTAAATAGTTTTCTACTCATTACTACTGTAATTTTAATATTCTTTTATGAATTGAATTGCTAAATGCAATGGTATTAATTCCTCATGACACCGGTTCTGCAGAAACTGAAATTAAAGTTAACATCAGAAAAGTGTTAGTAGGTTTAATTCTTATTAAAGTGCCAGCCATAGAAATAGGGATGGATGAGGATGTAATAAGAGGCTATGGAGCTGAAAGTAAAGGACAGCAACACAAGATGACATTCTTAGCTGCTGTGGGGAAGTGGACGGTTCTGGCTGAAGACTTACAAGAAGAACATAAAGTTATTCCCTGCAGAACCCAAATGGGTGCATAGGGAGCCCACCTGCCACCCAGAAACCTCAGGGCTGTTCCAACACGCAGCTACTAGTACTCCCAAGCAGCTAAGAAAACCCTACTGCACTGACACATTTCCTATTTTCCTCTAGTGACGTGTTTTGTGGTTACAATGCAGAGGCAAAAATATTTCTACATTTTCTCTAATTCAGTAACTGGGGTGGCCTTCTAGAGAACTTTCTGTGCCTTTTGGTAGCTATAATCAGGAGATACTGCAGCAGGATGGGCTGCACCCAATTAAAAGTTCTAGTACTGCTTTTTTTGTAATAATATTTTTTGTGGTTATTAATGACAATGAATTTATAGTAATGCATCTGCTTGTTAATATTGCAGTACTTAGCACCTGGTATCCCTTGAACTCAAAGTGCTTTACAAAGGAGACCAAACATTTTCTTTCACAGTTTACTAGTGGGCCAAATGGAGCAAAGGAAGGTTAAAAACATGTATTGTAAGGCTATGTTTTGTTTATAAAATATTTTCAAACCAGTTTGCCCTGCTTGGTCATAAGCATTTAGGACAATTTGATATCTACCATGAATATGAGGTCTTAAAAACCAAGTCGGCAGCCCTTACCTGCTACTGTGCTGCATTTGCAAATCCTGCTTGACACACTGTGAGCTGCATCTGCATACAGCAACAGAAGAAGGGTTTATCTAGTTGCAATAAAAGTAACAACTTGTTCCGCAGCATAAATAAAGATTGTACAGTTTCATTACCTGCACATCATGGTTCAGAGCTTGTAATGTCATACATATGGGCATTTGTTTAGTTATAAATTATAATCATGGCCTTCAGCTACATTAGCAGAGGGAACATCCTGTATATCTTTGTTTAGAAGGCACTGCTTTGATTGCATTTAATTGCTTTCCCCTGCAGCTTTGCTTAAAGGTGTGTGTGATAAAGGAGCAAATATTGTACTAAACAAGGGCAGCTAATGATTGAAGGCAAAGACTAGTTATAAACTGTGCTGTAAATAGGCAGCTACTAAATTGAGATGTCTACTAATCAAGGCTATTTCTGTGTGTAGCATTGTAGTCTGTAAATCAGATATGCTTACCCCAAATCGGGCTGTGCCCCTTTATTTATGAGTCAGTTCTAATTTCAGGTGGTCATGGATTGTGATAAATACTTCAGCAGCATTACTCTGTTTCTTTATGCCAGTGCAAGAATGAAGTCAGAAGGGGAATCAAGTGTGGAAAGGGAGAGGTGGCTCTAGGTCACATTTGCACTGCTTTTTATTGAGAAAGCTCCATACTTATGAGACTTGCAGTGAGACAGAGATTTCAGGACTGCTCTGGCTTGTATTCAGGATTCCTGTAACTTGATTTTCCAGCAGTAAAAAGTACAGTAAGCAGTGCACCTCAGCCTTTTTATCCCTGTCTCTAGCAAGCTCTTAGCCATTGCCCTGTGCTAGAACCTGAAAGGTAGCTAGGAAAGGGGCAGGCAATAGATCTGTTACTTCCTTTGCTAGCCAAAAGAAGTGTCTTGCAAGGAAAACATGTCTCAGAGGCCTGTGAGTCACCACAGCAGCTACCTTCCAGAGCTAAAAGGTGTCTTAACTTCATTAGCTCAGAGCTTTACCTAAGATAACAGGAGCGAGAATGTGCAATAAAGTTGCTATGGGGTAAGGATGCTGGGCAAAATAGTCTGGGAATGGCAATGCTGTCAGTTCCTAAGAAGTTAGTCCTAGGATCCAAATTTTCAGTATCTTCAAGTACTCAGTTTGCCCATAGCAGGAGTACTTTATGACCTATTTGACACAAATCTACAGAATTCAAGCATACTTCTGCTGCTTGGAGATGAACTTGTTCATATTCTTTCCCCCACCCACTATAAACCCTTTTAAACCTTCACAGCTCATAAGTGTAAGTGCTCTCTTATTGCAACAGGAAAAGCTTGCACTCCATTTATATCAATGTGTAGTTGGGACTAGTGAATATTGATTGGTAGGTCGAAGGGTTTTTGAACACAAACTCGCCCTCCTAATAGGCATCTATTAACACAGTTTAATTCCCCAGTTCTTACAAAAGCCAAATGCGTACAAAGCATATACAAGTTAACTAAACAGGAGTTAACGTTCCTCTTTCGCAAACAATGTACCATTAATAAATCTCTCATTTTTCTGACAGAGCTACACAAACCTTGACTGTTTTCATTATTAACTT
>VYZV01036180.1:12268-26147 GCA_013401275.1 Pandion haliaetus | reverse complement strand
TCTAAAAAAATCTTTTCCATAATGTTATTCCCAGATTATTTTTGGTTCGGAGGGAAGGGAGGAAGGACAAAGCCTGTGGGCTTCATTTGGAGGTGGAGGATTTCTTTTTTTTTTGTTCCTGCTCAGTGAATATAGTGCTCATATAAGAAANGGAGTGGTAGTCTTATAATGAAACCTGAGTGATAGGAAGAGACGTGGCATTTCATTGTCCCTTTGGACCTAAGCAGGGTTTCAGCTTGACCTTCTAGGTTAGAGAAGCTTTTGTACTAAAACACTCTTTCACTTGTGTTGGATCTACTGTTGTGTGCAGAAGTGATAGCTGGTTGAATGGGATTCTTAGGACTCAAGAGGCACAGCTCTGTGGTCCTTTGAGGGTTTCTTGTTTGCCTGTCTTTTGGGTTTTTTTTGCAGGGGGAGAGGTGGGTGTTTGTTCTTTTTGATGAAAGATTATTACTTCTTCAGTGCCAGTGACGCCTGTATTTGCTTGTGTTTGTACACCTAATATCCTATTTGATTGTGAACTGAGTGGAACATTATGAATAAAAAAAGAAGCCCTGTAGTGTTTTTTTCTATGTATGATTGCTGCACTGTGTGTACTCCCTCTGCCATCTTTCCATGCAAAATTCAACTCCTGTTTTTCCCACCAAACTATTACCTACTCTTTTTGTTTTAACAGGAACTTGCAAGATGAAAGCCTTCAGAACTAACAACATAAGTTTTCAGCTTTTGTGGAGAATACCACATTTCCTCTGCCAGTTTTCTGTGAGAAAGTCATCTTGGAGGGAAGCAAGCCCAGAGAAAAACATTTCCCCCTTTTTCTGATGTGAAAGTGGGAGAAGTAAACAGTTGCAGTGAGATTCCTACATTGGGTATTGGCAATCTACTGCAAATGCCCATTCCTGCTGTGTTTTCCTTCACTCTTCTGTCTCTTGGACTGTTAAAGGAAATATCACTTTGAAATGGAACACAGAGTTTTGAGGAAGATAATGCCCAAGATTTCTTTTCCCTCTACCAACCCAGAGTTTCACACAGAAGTTTGAGTGAAACGCCTTGCTTCCTTCTGCTCCACTGCATCTCGGCGGATACTGTACTATGTCAGGTTCAGCAAAGAGGCTGGAGCAGCATAACTTTAGTCTTATTGCAGGCCAGTCTTCAAATTTCATCGTGTTCTTTTGAGTTTAGAAATTCTTTTTTCCCCCTTTTTCATCCGTAGTTTGAGCTCTCTAGCTATGGTTATATCAGTGCTTATTTATGACTTATGAGAGTAATTTGGAATTTACTTGAGGAGTGGGTCTGCAGTCAAAATAGTCTATTTGCTTTGTTCCCCACTTTCAGAGAAGGGCTTTAGTTGATAGCTATTCTGTTTAGCAACATCCCCGGACCCCANTGGAAAAAAAAAAAAAAAAAACAACCCAACCTTTTAGATTCTTAGGTCTCAGCCTAACACTCGTAGTGCATAGCAGCAACCTTTCTGGTGACAAACTGTTCCCTCCTCTTGAGCTGCTGCGTGGCACTAGAGAGCTGAGGGCAATAGACATAAAGTATTTGTCACAAAGGTGCTATCACTTGACTGTCTATTATAGGATTGATGGCATTTTTAAAGGTAGGTAAGACACTACCCAGCTGTTCCAGTTCTTTGTATGGTGCAAAGCTTTCTCTTTCACTGCCTCCAAATTAAGCAGCTGTTAATAATTTTAACTTTTGAGATAATTATAGCTCTACTTTCAAAGTGGTGATGAAGTGTGGATTTTGAAAAAGTTGTTTTTCCCACTCCATACCAGAGAAAAAGCCGGCAAATATTTATACGACTCTTTCGGGGGGGCTCTAGCAGGTGTAAGAGTGCCTTTAGGAAATACTTTGCTAAGAATGTCTCATCTAAACCAAATCATTTTGAAACCCCAGATCACTGGCAAATAAAATACTCCAATTATATACTATTAAAAAAGGCTGTTGCTTAGGCTGCTTTGTGTGCTCAAAGGGGCACTGTGAGGTTGCTTCCTCTTCCTCCTGTCTGTAGTGCACTCTTCACCTGATAACTGACCCAGGATATCAGACAGTTTGACTGGTGTTTGACAGGCTTCTCCTGCTGCAGTATTGTTGAACAGGGAAAAAAGGCTGGTGAGCAGTTCTTTAGGCTTGTGAGTGCACACTGGACATGTAATTTGGATATTTATTTAATGCCTAAGGTACATGTTTTGAGGTAGGGTGCAAAAAGTGATTCATCACGGGATGGTATGTTCTGTTTTTGTAGTACAGACAGTGCAAAAAGAAACTTTTTTTTTCCAAGTAGATTTGAAAGTTAGTGATCTGGCTAACTACAAAATCCTGTGACGTCAACCAGAACGCATTCCTCTGTGAAGAGTGCTAACTCGCCTGTCTTCAGTTCCTAGGACCAGATTTTCTTCTAGCTACTAGCAAGGCTTCTCACTAACCATAAAATGAGTCAGGAAAGAATGTGGAGATGAGACTTCAATTGTACCCTTACCTGTGACAGAACATGGTTGCCCTCACTTTACTGATTGATGTCAGACGATTTAGCAAGCCTAGTGTTTTCAGTTACCTGGATATTGAGTTAATTAATGTCATGGTAGGAATCTTGCAAGTTGCTTTTTTACTATTTTCATAAAATTCCAACCTCTTTGCTTGTATGCATTGTTTTTTAATGCATGATAATTTTGAACAATAAGATCTGAGTTACCTTACTCTATAGAAATAGCCTGTTGCCTTTCTGACCCAGCCTTTAAGCCTCCTAAAAACGTTAACTCATCCTTTAAGTCCTACTTTGCCAGAGTGAGCAAGAGATCCTTTTTTTCAGCAAATAAATCTATTCTGTGACTGCTCATTTTAAGACTCAGGCTGAGCATTGTCCCTGGACTGTGTAGCATACTGAATGGAGAAATCTTCCTGCGTTGCCAAAGCTTTCGTTTTGTGAACATGATAAAAGTAGGCACTGCTTTAAGTGAGAAGTCTGTAACTTCCCTTCTTCTCCCGCAGTCTTACTAAGTTCCATATTAAGCTTCAAGCCCAGTGTACTGTTGTGAAGGTTAGGCAGATGTGCAGTTAGCAAAGCTGAGAGGCTTAATATGTGCAGGAAAAATTTGGGTAAAGATCCCATAGTCGTTTTGAAAAATGTTGTGGTTTGATGGATATTCACAGCAAATAGGCAAAATGCAAGCTTTCTCAGTGTGTTCTACGCTGCAGACTGCATAGAACTTGTGAGATCCTGAGCTGCCAGGAACCTTGTTAAAGTCTCCTGTGGATACAGTGAAGGATGATGCTTCGCACTGGCAAAATAACATTCATACGCAATGCTCTCGTGCTTGATGCACAAGACCAAAGATCAAAGATGCACAAGATCAAAAGGCTCCTGGGTCGTCTTCCTTTCTTCTTTATCAGCCACCTCCGGTTTGTCTTGTGATGAGGGCTTCTGAGATGCTCTGTTTTCGTGGTGCTGGAGGGGTTGACCAGAGCCTCATCTCATCTGGCCAGCGTGGTTAGCCAAGGGCTTGCCATTGCTAGCCAGCTCAGTCTCAGCACTGATCTTACTGTAGGCTCTTAAATCTGTCGGGCTGTCATCTCCAATGGCATCAGTCAGGATACCTTTGCTAGGCTGTCTGTTGCTAATTCTCTGCTAGCAAGTGTATCAAAATCTTATTCTGACAAAGAAGGTTCTTTAATGTTGTTGTTTACGCAAATAGTTAAAATTTCACATCTAAAAGATTAAATATTGTAATCGCATAATTAGAAAAAATGTTACATGATTTAACACAGCATTTTTCTATTTATATAAGTGACAACTAATGGTTTCTTTTTTCTCCTAGCTTTAGGAAAGATTCTTCAACTTTGTAATTTTAAAACATTTTCTCCTACACATGTCATTGTTCTTTTTAATAGGATCTGCCAGAACAACTCTGAGCAAAAGCTCTGCATTTTCACATTATTATCTCATTGTCTATCCCTAGTGTTATAGCCTTACTGTGACTTCCTAACTAATCAGCTATTTCAACTTTCATTCCATAAGCTTTATGTCTGAGTGTAATTAAATGAGCATTAAGTCCTTTTTTTACTAGCAAAGCCTGAAAGTTCTGATATTACAGTAATAAGTGTGAAGTGAATTTTGAATGGCATTTATATCCTTTCATGGGCTCTAAATGTTTGATTTGCATAACTAGTTAAAATGATATCAGAGCAGCATATTGATTTAATTCCATCTCAGAAAACTGTTAATTAATAATGATAATAAATGTGTCAGTCCTTTATTATCTGCTTTGAATTGGTGATGATGTCTATATTAATACTCCTTCAGTAATAGACCTCTGCTGGCTATTGTTGGCAAAGCCTTGACGGCTTGAATAACTAGCAATCAGAATTTATAAAATTTATTACAGATCAGATTTTAAAAGAATAGTCATTTTATCACGTGTAATTTTATTAACACCTACTACTTAACATTTTATTTAAATAAATCATTAAGAACAGAACGGGTAAGGCTTTTGAACAAAGACGATGTTTTAATTTCTTAAACTTTTTTTGTCCTTGCAAGTTAGATTGTAATGAGCGAACACACTCCTTTCATGTAAAAGAGATAACTGAAAGAACTATGTTCATTTCAGTTTTCCTTAACACTTCAACAGGAATATCTTTAAAAAAACCTAAATATACCTAGGGCTATTTTGTGGAAAAGAGATGCTTGGTCAGTAGAGATTTTCTTTTTATTGTTGTTATTTTGCTATATGTTTTTTTCTAATTTTGTTGTGATATGTTTTACTTTAACTCCTTCTTCTTATTTCAGAATGAAATTAGATTATCCCCTATTGATTTTTTGCTATCACTGTTTACTGTTAAAACAGAATTGGTTTAAGGTCTTACTTTCCTTCTTCCTTTTTGGAGACTGGCAAGAGAGTCCTTTATTCATGCTATGTAAGACTGGTTTTTGGCTCCTTTTTCAACAAGGAACATTAGCTGTCCTAATATTCAGCACCACGCTACCTTACGGAACTGCATTACAAGTGACTACAAAGGAAAGCACTAAGCTTTTGGCAGCAGATAATGGTCTCTAAATTCTTTTTTAGATGAGGAAATGTTTAGGAAGCTGACTTTGGAGGCGTTAGATTTGCTTTGCATGGACCCTTAATGTACGTCTTGAATCAACTTTTAAAAAAAAAAAATGCATCTTTTCTCTTAATGTTGATTAATTTCTCTGCAGCTGAATCCTTGGGCTCTTGAATTTTTATTTATGTGCTAGTTTGTAGTAAAAACTGTCTGATCTGAAAGGATTGGGGCTAAAAACTAGAGAAGCAATTCAGTTGCCAATAAAACTTAATGTTAGCAGTAGCCAATTAAAGACTTGCCTGCCAATAGCAATTATAATCACAAAAATTTAGTTCTTACGTATCTGAAATGTTTGATTTCTTACAATGCCTTTGAAAAATCAGAGGTTAATGAACTTTTCCTGTAGAGAGCTACAGCTGGTTAATATGAGTAGCCCTAAGGACAGAAAAGTAGGGAGTGACAAAATAATGGCATACTTCTAGTTTTCAAAGCACAACATTTCTCTAAGTTACCTTCATGCAGTGTTGTGTGGACAGTGGCGAACTTGCTCTGGTGCGATCAGACACCGTGTGAAAATGGTTACGTAGCACCAAACCTGAGCTTAAGAATTCTGTTGAGAGGAAGTTAAAAGCACTGCAAGAAAACCCAAACTTGGATGTTATAAGTAACGTCAAATATCCGGAGACTTCTGGGGTTTTTTTGCACAACTGTGAAGATAGCTGTGACAATAAAACTATCTTTTTTTGTTTCCTTACAGTGATAATGTATGGGTATCAAAAGATGCATATAAAAAAGGAGGGGTTTTTACATTAAAATTTTGTATTTAACCAGTGAAATTCTTTGTGTTTTGGGGAAAACACTACTGGAAGTGCTTGCTTGACCATTCTTGCTTACCAATTGAGCTATCTTGAGAAAAGTGTTGATCTGATTTTACACAATGGCAGAATGAAGCTTACTCAGACTTCAGATGGGATGTTTAACCAGCACTGTAATGCATGGTGATGACTCAAATGAAAATACTGAATCTCTCTTTAAAAGGATAGGCAGGAAAGCACTATTTGAATGGTGAGTGCTCTAAGCACCTACTAATAAACGTAAATTTTAGAAAAGATCCAACAGTCTCCTACACTGTGTTTCAAATATTGGGATCCAAATTTAACCCTGTGTCACTTGAGAGATGGTGAGGATGTCTTGCTTGGATGTCTTGCTCTTCCTCTTAAGTTCTGATCTGTTCTTTGGTGCTCCAGGAAGGTGATATCGTATGTCCAGCTATTTCAGATCACATTCATTCACTCCGATCCACTGCTGATTTAAAGTTTCTTGCTCTCCAACGAATGAGAATTTGGTACATTTCCACTAAATGCTTTGGCCACTTGGTTTTCATGGCATTGGTAATTTTAATTTAATTCCTTTTCTGAAAGCCTTGCTCAAAAGTTTGTTAGTCTTTGAAGCTGGGAGAGAGTGTGGAAGTCTAAGAATAGAGGCTAAATGTTGTGTTATGTTTCCTTTGTCAGTGGGTTGCCCTTTTATGTATTTCCTTAAGTTCCTGACAAGATGATGTATTTTGAGATGAATAGCCATCAGTTACATTTAAAAATGTCTTTTCTCTTTCCATAGTGCTTTTATAAATGACAGTGATCTTAAGCAGTATAACTGGGTCTCCATATGCTCTTTATAGAAATTATAACGAATTTTACAGAATTCGTCTTTGCTATATTTGTTCGAGTCAATGTTAAGCAGAGACCACTGCATGAGACACAGAGAACTTTATTGGCAATTGAAACTTCATAAAGGTAATAGAGAGGGTTTAACTATCCATGCTGGAGTTTATCCAGAACTTTGGAGTTAAAATCCCTTCCATTTTTTTGTGGTGGTTTGTGGTTTTCTTTGTTTTGTTTTGTTTTTGAATGCCAGTATTAGACACTTGATAGCTACAAGCACCAAGAATCTTGATTTATTGAATTATAGTTTGGCCTTTTTGTTGTTTGGTTCCCCCCCCCCACTAAATTTTAACAACTGCACTCTCACAATGTTGATCCAGACTGGGTGAGGAGGCACAGCTAGATAATGCTTTGGCCGGTAAATGATTTTTAACTTGTTCTTTAAAAAAAAAGAAAAGCTGCATGATACACACACCACCTCCCAGCCCCCCTTTCCCCCCCACGTCGTCGTCCATCCCCCCCTGATTTTATGTGCACATTGAAATATATTTATGGTTTTCTCCACTGACGTAAATCAGATGTAGGTGACAATATATCCAAATAACCTCTTTGATGCATGTTTTTTGTTAATAATTATGTGCTGCTAATAATTAACAGGTGTGTGAAAAAATGAATTAGTAATGAGAAGAGAGTTTGTAAGCGTCTGTTATCATACCTTGACAAATGCAAGCAAGGGCATAAGCTGAATACAAAGGCCCTTGATTATAGTTTAATGGGATTTGATAAGTTAACCCCTTTTGTCACATAATGATGCTGAGCTTTTATTGTTGGAAGTTTGCTGTCTGATAGTAACACCACCTTTTTTTCAACACAGCCTTCTTAAAAAGAAAATAGTCAGTAAAACATCCTGAGTGTCTGGGCACTTAAAATTTCAAACTGTTTTCAAAGTGACTTGGGAAGTTTGGAAAATTCTGTGTAGTAATCATTCAGTGATTACTGAAACAAAAGCTTTTATGGGCTTTTCCTCAAATTATGGGAGCAAGTGGATCCATAAGCTGCCTTAGATATTCCCTGAATTTCAGTCCTTCAGACAATCAACCCTTGCAACCATCTGCAAAAGAGACTATTGGGCCAGGGAAGCACAAGATTTCACAAGTGGCAGTTTTGGCATGAAAACTATGACAGAAAGAGAGATCTTAATTCTGGTGTGGCCTTCAAAAAATGCTCCGGAAATTCTTGTTTTCAAGAGCTGGGGGCCTGGTTTAACTGTGTACTTCTAAGCAGTTGCTGCTTGTGGATAAAGTTAACAGACAAATGATGCAAGTTGAATAATTACAAACTTTTCTCTAAAAAGAAAAAAAGCCTGTTCCTTTTTCCTTGGATACTTTTGTCAAACCTCTGTATTGTTGTGGCTTATCTGGGATTCGTTTTTTTTTAATGATTAGTTTATGATACTTTAGTCCACTGTTTTACTAAGGTCTTTCTCTTTCTGTTCTACTGGTTTCAGTTTTCAAAAGGCCTCTTTGTCTTTAAATGTGTGGTGTATGTGTGTAAATAACTGTTTGACTTCAGAATTTGAAATTAAGATATTAAATTTATGATGGAAGAATATTTGAAAAACATTACACTATGCTCATGACAGTTGGCTGGCTTGAAAAATACAATACACTTGACCTAAAAAGAGATCTGGAGCTGCAAAGCTGGACAGCTGCAGGGAATTCTATTCAGTATTTAAAATGTGTTCACTTTTGTGTTGAGAGGCAATCAAAAAAAGCTACTGCATTGTTGCTGCTATTCCTATATTGTCGTCTTTGCTGGCAATAATAGATATGTAAAACACTGGGGATATCATTTACAATGAGGAAGAAAAGCTTAGAGGGTTTACAAAACCAGGACTTGCATGTTTAGAGAGAGCTGAAGTCTGCCAAAACTTAGTTTGGGACTGTTGGTTCTGAGACATGGTTGTAGGAGAGATCTGTCAGATTTCGGTGCAGTAGCTTTTGTGTTGAGTCAACAGCATCTTTCAGGAAGAGTCTGGAGGAAAAGATCTTGTATTCTAAAATTCTTCAGGAGAAAGCTGCACCTGAAAATTCTCAAATGTTGATTGAAAATTCAGTGTATCACTGGCAGATTCTCCTGTTTCCTTCGTGAACTCTCTAGCAGAAAGTCACCTGTGATTTGAAAGACAGGTATTAATGTTTTCTAATCAATGTTCGTTTGTGGCATGTCAGTCAATGGAATATTACTGTTCTATTCTAAAGATGGTGTGCTGCCTATTCAGGTACTAGAGGATATCGGACAAGATCAAGATAGTACCCGAAATCAGCGACTGCAGTGCTTGAAGAAATGAGCTGGTACTTACCCTGCATGAACTCTTCTGAAGCGTGGAGAGCCTTGCTAGCTAATGAAGCTCACAGGTCTAGCACCGACCCATCCTGACTTCAAGACAGTCTTTTTGATCTTCGTGTAATATGGAAGTTGTGTTCTGTAATATACTGTGTTAGCATTCCACTTTTTTGGGAATAGATAACTTTTCTGAAAAGTAAATATTCTTAAATACTCTGGAGATTTGTGAGGATTTCTCCTTTGTTATTTGAAGGCTGGATCTGACTCTCTTGCTACCAGCAGTGTTTGCAATTTGGCATTCGTACATTTGTGTTAGTTAACAGAAGGGAGTTCCAAGCTGCTTAACTTGAAACTCGTGCATGTTTGTCATCTTTGTTCCTTTTTTGGAGTACAGTTTTCTGTGATCCTTTTGGGGAAGAGGAATCTGCCTAACTTATTTGCTTCCCAGAACTGAGAGACGTAACATTGCACAAGACTGCATTGCAGTGTGGCGCTGCTGGAAGCAGTCACTTTTGGTTTTTTTCAGTCTAGGGGCATGATCTCCAGGAAGTGATAAAAGCTCGTGCTGGCCTTTAGCAGAGCCTGCAGGACCATACTGCCCATTGGGAAATTCGGTCAGTCTCCATAGTGGCTTGTTGCATAGACTGAGCCTTCGTTTTGTGCACCTACCTACAGGTTAGGTTGCTTTGGTTGCAGCAAGGTGACAGGTACTATTGGCAGGTCTGTGAGGTGGTCATGGTTTATAATTTTGAAATTGCAAAGTTAGTTGAGAGTGTGTGTGTGTGTGTGTGTGACTAATCTCTTTGGATGACTCTGAATGCTCTCTGAGAACTCCCCATATAGGTAATGAACCAAATGTGCTCAAACCTACTTGACATCAGTGTCAAAGCAAATGCTCACAGTTGCGGTTTGCTGTGTCTGTATAATATCCATGGTGAATGGCTGCTCTTCAGCCTTTTATTACCACAGCTTTTGCCCAGTGAACTACAATATCCTTCTCTTTATCTCCAATTCTTCATTTCCCTTTTTTATAAGCAACTTCCCGAAGGGGAGCCTTGCATTTGTTAACTAGTGTTCAGTGACTGGTGCGTCAGCTCAGCTGTGCAACATGCCAACACTAACTGCTCCTAAATAACATCTATTTGCATAGTGCATTGAGAGCTGTGAACTCTCCTCTCATTAAGTGTGTGAGAACTCTCGCTCAACCAGAAACACTAAAAATTGAGCTGCACTCCTGTGGGGTTTTTCTGCTGTGAGCCCTCCCAGTGTATTACACCACTGTGACACTTTCTGGGGTGACTGATATAATAACGTTGCAATGAAGGAAAGGAATAATCTAAAGGGATCACATGCCTTGGCTTCCCATTTAAACTGTTTCATATGCTCTCCCAGCTTATTCTGTCCTCTTACACATTTCTTGATGTGGGAACTTAATGTTTTTGGTGATATTTCAACAATAATCAGCTAATGGTGGAGTAAGGAGGAAATGAATAATCTATTGAGAACACCCCATTGCCAAATTCAGCACTCTTGAACTTCAGTTTTGCAGTTCTTTGTGTGAAATTATGTAGTGATGTCCAGCAATATTTTATTGCAAGTTATGTTTTGTAATACTTGAGCAATATATAACTGTGATCAATGTTGTGACCTCAGGGAAATTGCTTATATAATTACAGAAAGTTTACAGTAGTAAGACAAGGAATGGGGGAAAATATATCACTGTAAAATATAAATATGTTTAAATTACATTTAGGATTTGGAATAGTTCCTTGCTTGTGTTTTACAGAGTAATCTGTGATTTAAATCAGGTTTAGTTGTGGAGTTTTTTTCTAAATTGGGTGTTATAAATCAAGAGTAGTTGCTGCATATAGCACACAAGAGGATTTCTTATACATTTTAATGTTGCATAAGTAAGAAATACCAGTAGTTCAGCAGTAAAATTGCAAATGTAAGCAAAAGTGAAGATTTTTCTAAATTTAACTAGGTTGCATTTGTTTAGTAAACTCTAGCTATAATTTACTGTTTTATTGCATTTGCTGTTGAGAACTTGCTAGCTTTAAAAAGCAGGGGGAGGAGGGGAATAAAGAAAGCGGCTATGTTATAATTGCTCTGGAACTGGGGGGAGTAGATTGAAGAAGGGAAAATACTAAACAGTCTGCATACAATAGGTTAAAGTAGAGGAAATCTTGGCAAGATAATATGCTTCTGCAGAAGTGTTTGTTTGAGACTAAGGAACTTTTAGCTATGTGCATTCTGTATTTGTGGGATAGCACAGTTCCTAATAAAAACATCAAGCTCAAGATGTTGTAGTTATGCCCACAAGACTTTGGAGGCATGAAAGATAAGAGGCAGCTTTTCTTATTAATGAGTTTCAATATGTAAAAAATAGAAGTTCAGGTAGTTATGCTTTAAAACACAGTAAACACATTTGGTTTGTAAGTAAGGAGGTTTAAAACTTGATTTGAATTTTCTCTCTAGTTCTGCATAAGCATACTTTATCTCTGGCTAGATTTCTATATCTCTCAGTCCGTTAATATAAAACCTGGCTTAGTTTAACTGTGGTTTGAAAGAAGTGAACGCTGGGACTGGGCTGGATGATGTTGATTAATAGGTGTGTGAGGGTGAAAGACTCCAGGGCCAAGCAGTAGGTCCATCTTGGTGGCATCTGATGTTGATTGGCTTTGTCCTGCGCGGCTGCGCTGGAAGAGCGGACATTAAGATTAAGTGATGCTGTCGTGTTGAGGAGCGCTGCACTGCATCATTCTGGGAAGAGACAGCTGTGGTGGTTAATCCTTCATCACCAAGGGAGTGCTGCCAGCAGAAAGATATACAGCCAAAGATAACCCTCCATAACTTGTGCTAAAGATCAGAAAACTTTGAATTCACATCCATCTGCTTAGTCTGGGGTGAAGATGAAAGATAGGCAGAATAGGAAATAAAAAAAAACTCCTGTGGGATTAATCTTAGACACAGTATGCAGCACACAGTGAAAAGGCAGGAGCTAAATTTTTACATGTATCTTAAAAGAACTGGATCATTCAGAATCCAGAAATTTAATGCCGGTGTTCATAGTGTAAGGTTTAAAAAAGACAAGTGTCTGTTAATGCTGCACTTCTGACACACAGGAATGGATGACAATGGAGCTTTTAGCATAATCTGTGGTAGAGAACTTTGTTGTTTACTTTTATACTTAGCAGGTCAATTCCGAATTATTATACATCAGATGAGAATATATTCTGTCTTGAATGGTTGTGAACAGAGGCAGGTATATTGTTATGCATAATTTATTCATACAAAGTGAGAGCCATTACAAAGACTAGCTCAAGTTGTCATCTTTGGAAATTAATTGATATGAAAGAATAAGATAGCCAAGAGGAAAGAATACACAAATGTATTGCTTTGGAGGGTTTCTTCTAAGCAATAACGAAATTAATAAAATACAGTTCAATGACAGTTGTTAGTGATAGTAATTTGAGACATTTACCCATTATTTTAATATAGACTGTCATTTTAACATGCATTTCAAACCTTGAAGTAATATTTTTAAAAAGTTCTGTATTGAATGGTGGAGAAAAAGGGGCAAGGTACTTTTTGTTATTAGCATGGTGATAGTTATTGCTGTGAGGAAAACAGATTATTTCTTTAAGCGTGTTGGTGGTTGGGTGGGGGTGGAAATAGAAAACGTCCCTCTTACAGCCTTGGCGCACAGAGGAGTGGAACGTCAGCGACGGGCAGGAGCAGCAATTGCTGAGCCTGGCCTCGGGTCTGCTTCTGCTTCAGCTGGTGTTTGGCAATGAGCGGTTCGGTGAACCTCATGCTGTCAATTTGACGTCTGCGTGCTATAGGTTGTCTATAGAAACAACTGGAATAGAAGTTAGTTACTTGGGTGGCAGAAAGGCTTAGTTCTTGTTAATAAAGTCCTTTAATTAAATCCCTTCACAAAAATATAGGCACTTACACTTATTGTTCCAGCAATTTCTCTTCTGCCTGGGCATTGTGAAGCTGTAGGAAAGCCTTCCAGTCCTGGTGCCCTAATACCTAATACTTGGGGCAGATTATCTGCCCTAACTCATAATGAAATGGATTTTCAGTCAATGTCTGTGGCAATTAGGCACCCAAATGCTTGAAAAGTCTGGCCCAGAGGGTTCAGTGTTCTTGCAGGTTGATATTTCATATGTTGCAATTACTGCTGCACCACAGTTTGTTTGGAGGCTGTGGATCATTGGTACTATTAAAGTACTGATAAAGAACATGTTTTTATACGGGCTTTTGAAAATTTTCCCCCTACTCAACATGCCAGGTCCTTCTGTTCTAGAGTCATGGATGCTTCAGATAGAGTAACTGCATTTTATCAAAGCCCAATTTTCTTTAGAGTTTGGCTAGCTATAAAATACATTATGACTTTTTCTTAAACTGTTAGGCATTGGTGTCTTACAGCGTTAAGTGCTATACTTAGTTGCACTTTAATGGTGGATGAAGTATTTTGGTCGGGACCTGCTGAAGTCCTTTGAGATGAAGAATGCTATAGGTACAGGTTGTCTTGGATTAAGAAAATCCAGAATGAGAGCTGTAGTAAGTCTGTTGATGTGTTCTTAAGTGTGTAACAAGATAGTGGTTTAGTTTCTGTTTTTTATTGAGCTTATTCACTTTCCTATAATCATAAAAATACCAATTAAAAGAGAAGAATGTTTCATCATGTGCAGAGAAAAGTGTTTTAGTTGTATCAGCAAAGTGCCATCTGCACTACTTGTCTCTCATGCTTGTGCTCTCAAACGTAATAAATCTTGTTCCTGTGGGTTTTTTTTTTTTTTTTTTTGGGG
>VYZV01036177.1:913-14732 GCA_013401275.1 Pandion haliaetus | reverse complement strand
TGCCTGAATTATTAGCCATGTGACAGTAAATTAAGGTGACGGAGCTCAAACAGTACTTTTGGCTAATAGTCTGTCTGTCTTTGAAAAGTTTTGAGGTTCTTATGTATCCAGAACTTAATCTATTATAAAACAAATCCTTTTAACATTTAAAACTAACGTAATAGCTCATTTAACTTTAAAGGGAAAGGATTGTAATGGGATATTAGGAATTGCTTGTTTAGATAAAAAATTTCTAGCAGATAGCAATAGGCCATAAGCACCTCTCCCTGCTCACTATTTTAAACAGCAAATTGCTTCAGTTAAGGCTTTGGCTTTTCAGGTCTCCTTTGTAGCTGTAGGATTCTTTCATAGAATATATTCCTCATATACTCAGTAACATGAAAACATGTTGCTTTGTTTTAAATGTGAGAGAAACTTTATTAGATGATGATATCCTAAACAGACTGAAAAATAAAAAAGGCAGGTAAAAAAAAAAAAAGTTTTCATATTTAATTTCCCATGTTTATAGGAAGACTAAGAGTTTTAAATAGCTTCTTCCAAAACATTTTGAAGACTAACAGGGATCCAACAGAATTTTCCCCAATGTTCATATGTAGACATTCCTTCAATGATGCAATCTTAGGCACAGATTGAAAAAAATGTGACAGTTGTGTATAATACCTTCTAGAAGGTCTCTGTTTTGGTTTCCCTTTTTCAAATCATTGCTGTTGTTCTTATTACTGAGACAATGCTACATATTCCTGTAGTACCTCTCTGATAGTAGGGCAAAACTGGTTTTAAAAAATGGCTCATTATGCACATAACACCATTACAGGGGCCTTCCCTCTGCATCTCCGGAAAACTTACTGTTACTCAGGGCTTCTTTTAACAGGAGTTAATTAGGACCAGAAAATTCCTTGGTGTTTTTTTCTTAATTGCATCCAAATCCCAGGTGTTGTGGTGTAAGCCTGGTCAGCAGCTAAGCACCATGCAGCTTCTCACTCACTTCCCCCCCACCCAGTAGGATGGGGGAGAAAATCAGGAAAAGAAGTAAAACTTGTGGGTTGAGATAAGAATTGTTTAATAGAACAGAAAAGAAGAAACTAATAATGATAATGACAACACTAGTAAAATGACAATAATTATAACAAAAGGATTGGACTATACAAGTGATGCACAACGCAATTGCTCACCACCTGCCAATTGATGGCAAGTTAGTCCTGGAGCGATGATCCCCCCCCTGCTCCCACTCCCCCCAGTTTATATACTGGGCATGACATCCCATGGTATAGAATACTCCTTTGGCCAGTTTGGGTCAGCTGTCCTGGCTGTGTCCCCTCCCAACTTCTTGTGCCCCTCCAGGCCTTCTTGCTGGCTGGGCATCAGAAGCTGAAAAATCCTTGACTTTAGACTAAACATTACTTAGCAACAACTGAAAACATCAGTGTGTTATCAACATTCTTCTCATACCTAGCTCAAAAACACAGCACTGTACCAGCTACTAGGAAGACAATTAACTCTCCTAGCTGAAACCAGGACATGCTGCACTAATCCTGTAGTGCTGTGTGGTGCTGTAAGAAAGCTGTTCAGTTGATGTTTTGGAAGTTTGTTATTAACATTAGAAATGGTCTTTATCAGATCATTTAATTAGTTAACTCTCTGTACACATTAAGATAAATTCACGTAATATGTTAGTTTGGGACTATTTACTTCCTTATTCTCTCAGTTAAATATAATACCAACAAAGTCAAAGCTATCTTAAGTATTTCTTCTTCTCCTAATCCATGTTTTTATTTACTATAATGTAAAATGAATGCAAGGCTTCTGGAAAACCCTCAGCAAGGAGTAAGGTGGTATTACTTTGTCTAAGGAGGAGACCAGAAATTGGATTTTTATCCAGGACACAGACTGCTCTCAATTTTTACAAGAACAACTGCATTTGGTTTTTGTGCAATTCTCCCCTGTAAGATACAGGCAGAAGAGAGCCAGCCCAGGATGGCACATTTCCTTTGCCATCACTCAAACTAGATTCATTTTAAAACTTGCATTTGCAGAAGTTTTACAGTGTCATGGTTTTGGTTTCAGCCCAGCCGGTAACAAAGCACCACGAAGCCGCTCACTCACCCCCCACCCCTGCACCTGGCTACGTTGGGATGAGGAGAAAATCCAAGGGCAGGCTCGTGGGTCGAGACAAGGACTGGGAGGGATCACTCCCCACTTATGGTCACGGGCAAAAGACAGGCTCAGCTTGGGGAAGGAACAACATCAATTTATTACAAATCAAATCAAAAAAACACACAAGGGTATTGGGAAGGGAAACCAAACCTCAAAACACCTCCCCCCACCCCTCCCGCCTTCCCGGCTCAGTTCCACTCCCGATGCTTTCTCCCTCCTCCCCCCGGCGGCACAGGGGAATCAGGGATGGGGGTAGAGGTGAGCTCACCACACATCGTCTCTGCCGCTCCTTTCCTCAGGGGGAAGATTCCTCACTCGTCCCCTGCTCCACCGTGGGGTCCCTCCCACGGGAGACAGTCCTTCACCAACTTCTCCAACACGGGTCCTTTCCGGGGGCTTCAGTTCTTCCCGAACTTCCCTGGCGCGGGTCCTTTCCACGGGCTGCTCTCCAGTCACACACTGCTCCAGCGCGGTTTTTACCATGGAGATACCGCCATCTTCGGGAGCCTCCGCTCCACCATGGACCTCCCTGGGCTGCAGGGGGACAGCCTGCCATCTCACCATGGGCTGCAGGGCCATCAGCCTCCTCAGGCGCCCCTCCTCCCCCTCCTTCTTCACTGACCTCGGTGTCTGCAGAGATGTTCCTCTCACGTTTCCCAAACCCCACACTGCCGGTTCCCCTTCTTCAGTCTGTTCTCCCAGAGGCGCTCTCAATGTCACTGATGGGGTCGGCCTGGGCCAGGGGCGGGTCCAACTTTTTGGAGCCGGGGGAGCTTCTAGCAGCTTCTTACAGGAGCCACCTCTGCATCCCCCTCCCCCACTACCAAAGGAAACCGCACCACACAAACCCATAACATATAGTTACAGGGAGAAAAATTAAAAACGTAATTTTTACTATTGTAGTGTCAGTTTTTCTACCAACTCTGCTTTCTGTAAGCAATCTGATATAGAAAGGCTCTGCACTTCTGATCCTTTGAAACCTGAAAATCTGTATTTTGTAATTTAGCTGCAAAGTCAGTGGGAGCCATGAGGCCTGGGAAAAGCCTTTGGTAAGTTGTTGAGCACAGTTTTTACCTTGGCAGAGTAACTGAAGCCTGTATTTATTTGTTGGTATAATGCTAGCCTGGTTTCCCAACATCTGACTGAAGTCTGTTATTACGTTTTAAGGCAAGAGTAGTGTTCACTAAAACTAGTTTCTTCTTCTGTGGATGTAGAAGTTTTATGTATATTTGTCATTCTGTAGTTTATTCTTTAATTTAACAAGAATGCATTTAAAATTATGTCAAACTTTGGTGTTTTGAGTAATTATATGAAAGGCATTATCACTATGGCTTAAACTTTAGGACTTTATAATCTACTTTTAAATGATGTATCTGTTCATAGGAAAAAGATCCACTTATTTTCACATTTTAGCAGTCTAGTATTTAATGTAGCCTAAGATGGCATCATTCCTAAAAAATCTTGTTTGCTTTATTCTCCCTCAATTGCAAGTTTTCTTTTGAAGTGCATACTCTGTGTGATTAAAGGAACTGGAAATTAGTGAGGAAATTCTATGGTCCTAGCCATTTTAGAAATGAATGAAAATTGCTGTTTGGCAAAATGGAGTAATTTATCACTTAATCCAGTGTTCCCTGTAAGTCATTTATCAGGAGTGGCAACTACCATCATTTTATTCTAATCTGAGATGGTGAGGAGAGATCAGAGGCTTACATTGTGCAAGTTCATGCTTTTAATTGGCAACTGATTTAACGGTTGTGCGTAAAATAAAATGGGAGCTAGAAAAGCTTTTCCAAGTTTCTCCTCTGCTCCTGCAACATGATATTTTATACATCACTTTATCACTCATACTGTTAAATTCTTGTTGTCAGGTAGAATTTTACTTTGCACTTCAGTTTACTTAAATGTATACTAGTTTTACTTGTAAGTACTGCACAAGCAGTGCAGACTTTGCCCAGGATTCCAGGTGTAGTGTCTTTTTGAGATAAGCCATGTACTGATAGTGGACTTTATAAACAGAGACTATGGTAGTCCAAATTAGTTGGTTAGAACAACAAACCAAAGTTTTCCTTCTCTTGTCATCTCTTTGAGTGCAGCTTTTTCTCTTGGAGAAGGGCTTGAGATGGTTCCCCAGTTCCCTGGATCTTTGGAATGAGTAGACACTTGTACAGCACTTTTCTGCAAAAGGATCATATAAAATAATAACAAGACCCTTGAGAAATGATTCCTGACTCCTTCAGAATAAGTTGCTCATGGTTTTAAATGTTTTGTTCTCATGTTAGGCTAGCCATGATTATCTCATAATGGACTTATTCCCTAATAAAGGATGAAGAAGGTACTGTAATGTGACCACAAAATTTGAATTTTATTTTATAATGCTTTCTGGAGCTGCTAACTGCTGTTTTTGTGATACTGTATCTTAATTTTTCTGTAACAACAGCAGCTCTTTTTAGACTAAAAGTTCCCATTCGCATTGTAGCTGTTTGCTTTGAATAGCCTGTGAGTGCAACTTTCCTTATTTGATGATTTATGTGTAATAGACTTTTCTTGTTTCTTACTCAAAATTTGCTTAGTATTACAACAATGAATTGTGCAATGCACTTCTGGGTATGCTGGCAAATAAGACGCTCAAGAACAGCAATTTCAGTTCCTGCTAGAGAATCTATTCCAGCATGCCGTATCCTTTTCAGTGTATGCCCTATTAGCAGGGAAGGGAGCCAGGGATTTGTATTTACATGACATGGGGTGGGGTGGGGGTGGAGGGCAGGGGTGGAGAGGAAAGAAACAGTATTTTCCTTCTTTTGTGGATCTGGAATCATGAATCTCATTTTCTCCCCAAATAGTTCCCTTGGAACTTTCTGTGAAGACTTGCTTAGAGGGTAAAGAGAACAGTTGCTGGAAAGGAACAAACGAACGTGAGAAAGGGAGGGAAGAATGTGAGATTTTTCTTTTAAAACAAAATTATTTAACTGAGCTTAAGTGAGATAGGAACAGAAAACTGTTGTTGCTATATACTATCAGTACTTTTAAAAATAAATTCAACCCTAACTGATAAAGTAGACCATCTGTAACACATTTGAATTAATAATTTCTTAAGTTTTATCATAATTCCATCTTTTTTGTTGGTTTAATATTTCAGGCTTAAATTTAAGCAGACAGTAATAATTTGTTTCCTCCTTTGAGTGCCTGCATGATTTGTTTATGTATGCAATCTAGTAAGCCAATTTTATGTAATTGGGTAAGATCCAGTGAGTGATCTATTAATGGAAGGGTACAGGCTGGTCTTCTAAAAGGGCAGGACGCTGAGAAGCCTTGTGCGCGATGTATCCCGAGATTGTTCTATGTACAGTGGCGCGCACCTTATGTGGAGAGAATTCACCTTGTATGCCGTGGCAAGCTGTTAGTTTGCCATTACTGCAATGTTTCCAATCCCCAATGTTTACTACAGAAGTAGCAGTTCAGGCTGTCTTGTTTCATTTTATCAGGCATCCTTGTTAATGGTTTTGTCTACATGCTGTTCTGGTGTAGTTTCCCCTAGTTTGCATAATGTTCTGAAAGACACTATAAACAAGAAGATGGCTTAATAGATAAATGTTTGAATTTTGAATTGTCATGAAATGGAGCGCAAAACTACATCTGGGGGCATACTAAACTCTGATTTGGCATAATTCATTTATTCAGTCCTCTTTTAATGTTTTGAAGATTGTACAGAAGGAACCTGGCTCTTAGAATGTCACCAGTATCAGCTTATTTTCTCTCTGAAAATAATTCTTTTGGTAGGCAGGCAGATAAATCGACAGCAGTCTACTACATTTTGTTTGTATAATAATAGATTGGTTTGTCACATGATGTGGGCCCTTGGAATTTAGTTAGTAAACTTATTTTAAGACTTTTGGTTGTTTCTTCTGTAAAGAAATGTTGCAGCTATCAATAAATAGCTTTAACTCTCTCTGGGCAATTATTTTTTTCTCTAGTCTATGGTCCCATTTTTGTTACTACCTAATAAGACCAGAGCATCCAGTCATATGCATTTGATTTAAATCGGGCACGGGCATATGATCAAATCATTATGGAATCAGCTGGACCTATTTTATGATTTAATACTGCCAGGGAGGAGGCTAGATATACTGCAAAGCTTGACATAGTGCTTATGTAGGACTAAAAAATCTGCTAAGGCCTGTGGAAGTATTTCTTCTGGACATTTGATCAGAACCTAAGGACTTAAATGAACCTCCAAAGAAGTGAATATTAAAACTCTTGTTGACTTCAGTGGGGAACAGGGCAAAATCTAAGCAAGAAAACAGGAAAAGTACCCTTTCTGCACTAGCGGGTGCTTTAATAGAACATGCTTCTTGTCTGAATCCTTTCTGTGATACAAGTAGTTCATGTCTTTCTGTACTTACGCTTATCCCGTTATTCAGGATTGTAACCGCAGTAATATACAATAATTTACAGTACTCAAAATTCAGAATAAAAACATGTTAATTTCAGCTATTGGTGTTTGTATTATCTTGTGCTTTTCTGTGCAGGTAATTACATTTTAGTCATTAAATGAAGTGCAACACTTCATACTGGCTAGAATGACTGCCATGCATTTTTAATGTTTTCTCTAAGTGTCATTAAATGATAATTTGAAAAAATAGACAAACAACCAGCAGTATACACAATTGCTTATTAACAAAGCCTGTTCTTAATTCACTTTTAAAATCAATGAAAGTTGTGGTATGAAATGTAGCAATAGATTATAACTGCTCTTTTATATAAAACATCTGAATGTTTTATATAATTTTTTTCAATCTGTCCATTGTAAATACATTCTTTCATTTCAAGAGTAAAATAGTACCTCTGCTTGATGTTAGAGAGTTGATACAGGGAAGGTTACCGGTATTGCTTCATGGCTTTTCTGTTCTGTGTCTAATTGATGAAATATTTTCACTTGTACTTGGTTCCTGCTGTATGTATGCTAGAAATGTCTCTTTTACAGTGATAAAGCACACTAAAGCTTTGAAACCTGATTTCCTATTCTTGGTTTTTCTGAATCTTTGCTAGCCTACACTGAAACCATACAGTGGCAGAGCTGTGGCCGTTTTGCCTTCTATCTTCCCGTTTCATAGCTGGGTATGGCAAGGTGGAGTTGCAGTGTCTAATCACTTTCAAAATGTCAATGCCATATTGAGGGCAAAGATGTCTGAGGCTGCATGCATGAGTTTTAATTTTTCATGAAGAATGAATTACTCCAAAGACTGGAAAACTGGGGAGATAGTTTACGGCTACCTCCCCTCCCTTCAAATAGCTTCTGCTATGTGCAGTTTGGCCAAACTAGAATAATGTCATAGTAAATATTATTTGAATTCATGCTATGGATATCTCTCCAAATTATAAGGAAATAGTTTTGTTGAGATACTTCCTGTGAAAAGATACTATACATTTAATCTCCCGCCAGTTGTTTGAAACCAGTAGTTTTCAGGTTTTATTCCTCTGTAATGCTAAGAAATGTATTTTCAGTTGTCAGGTGCCTGTGGAAAAGTATTGTAGTTCTTAGCAGGCAGCACCTACTAGAAAACAAAATTACTATCTGTTTGAGTATGCACACTGTCTCATTAGCTGCTCAGTCAAGTTCTGTGACCTTTTGTCTGTCAGGCATTTTTTTTTTAGCACTGAAACTCATCAGAATAAAAATCAAAGTTCTTCTAACTTTTGATACCAGAAGTGAATTTCCTAATCTATCAAAATATTGTTGAGTCATTTCAGCGTTTTCAGCCTTTGCTTCCTAAAAGCCATTTACATCAGAAATCTCAATTTAATGAGTTTTACTGAAAACATAGTAACTACTGAGAAAAAGGGAATTGCTGCTGTACCTACAGCTGGAGCTTGCCTGAGGAGTTATTGGTGAAGTCTGATTTCTCTTCAGAAATGAGATTTTGAGATTGCCAGAATCACAAGGCATTGACATCTGAGCTCCTGGCTGTCCTTGTGCTCCTCTGTGAGCTGGCCTTCCAGGGGCCCATAATTACTAAAACCTTAAATGGCAAAGGAGATGGGTGAAATGGAGCCAATCCAGATCAGGAATGATGCCGTTCAATCAGGGTGCCCATAGTTGCACAACTGGAAGTTTGGAAGGTGATGTCTTGAATCCCACAGAGAGGACTGTTCATCTCCTGCCTTTGCAGCCCATGAGCGTACTGTGGTTGGATCAGAACCTCTCCCAGTTATCTGAAGTATGGATGTGACCTACCTGATAAATGTCAGCACTTCCATGCATTATTATCCTACCCTAATGGAGTCCTGGTACTGGTATGCATGCCATGCCATTGCAATCACGGTCTGTATCAGAGTATTGCAATGAATACTGAAGACTGAATATGTGAAAGTGAATCCTACAATGCAAAACAGCAAATAATGGACATTTTCAGTTTGACAGGTGAGCCAAAAATTTAGTTTGGCAGGAAAGGTATGAAATTAAAGGTTTTTTCCCCACGGTGTTCAGGTTTTTAAATCAAAGTATTCTTCTGAGGTAAAATAGTATGCTTAGTTTTGGCTTTTTATTCTCAGTTTAAAGTCAAATTTTAAGCAAATGAATGCTAGTTTGATGCAAACTAAGTAATTTGTTCAAAAATTGAATGCTTCAGCATAACTTAAAAAAAAATCACTCAACTCCCAAAACTTCAGATTCAAACTTTCTATACTGTTTTGTTGCTGATATCAGTGATTAAATTAAACACCAGATTCATGATTTCTTTCCAGAAATACCAAATGGGGTCTCTCCCCCCTGCTAATTGGGGGAAGCTTCATATGTGAGTTGATATTGATCAGCTCATATGCAAGGGTGATGGCACAGTAATGTGGAAGGAAGAACTACAGCTTATCTAACACTTGTTTAGGTACCTTATATGAAGATCATTAAACATATCGGTTAATGACAGTTCTTTGGTGACATCACTGAGTATCACCAATGTTATTATTGAAACAAAAAGGAATGGGAAAGAGTTTAAAACAATAAAAGTGAATGCTACAGGGTACATAGCATTGGTTAAAGAAGACGCTGCAGAAGAAGAGTTCAGAGTTTGCCACTACTGGTTTTCCCAAATGGCCATCCAATGGGATCCATATGAAGTAGATGGTTTCCAGTCACGATGATGCTGACTTCATCTTTCCAATGACAATTCAAGCTGGTTTTTGTCGTTTAGTTTTGTGTTTTGCTTTGTTCTTCAATGAAGAGGTGTAGGCTTGCTGATTTAGCCTTTTATTTTTCCTCCCTCAAGGAAAACGCAATTAAGTCAAAAGGTTTTAGCCTTGGATACTTACAGTTATAGAGTGAAAGACGGAGAAATGTTAGCCTTTATGTTGGGTGTCTGTGGTGAGGTGTTGGTTGCTGGAAGCAGCTTCTGTGAGGAGTGGATAGGGCTGCCCTGTGCTGGACATGGCCGGCTCCAACAGACCCACCGCAAGGCACAGGTTGGTCCCTCAGCTACGAGTAGGGTGCCTCTGGGAAAGCATGTGTAAGAAAGGGTGAAACAGCAGTGAGGAGTAAGGAAAAAAAGTGTGAGAAACATCCCTGTGAGCACCAAGGTGAGAGAGGAGGATGTGCTGCAGTGCTAGAGCAGGGATTCCCCTGCAGCCTGTGGAGAGGAGACCATGGGTGAGCAAGCATCTATACTGCAGCCCATGGAGGACCCCATGCTGGAGGGGGTGGAGAATTCCTGAAGGACTGTGGAGAGCCCACACAGAAGCAGGCTCAGCCTGAGGGACTGCAGCTATGGGAAGGACCCATGCTGGAGGGTGAGAAAAGCTTGAGGAGGAAGGAGTGGCAGGGTGGGGAAAGGTAGAGGGGTTGGGAATGGAGTGACAGGAATGAAGCTGAGCCTGAGGAAAAGGCAGGGGTGGAAAGGTATTTTCAGTTTTGTTTCTCACCACCCAAAACTATTTTAATTGCAATAAATTAGTTTTTCCCAAGTTGACTCTGTTTTGCCCATGATGGTAGTTGGTAACGGACTTCCCTGTCTGTATCTTGATCCATGAGCTTTTTCATCTTATTTTCTTCCCCTGCCCTGTTAAGGAGGGGGAGTGAGAGAGCAACTGGGTGGGTGTCTGTCAGCTGGCCAAGGTCAACCCAACACAATCCTAAAGGCTTTTTCAAATTTATGTAAATTGTGGCTCTATTTATGGTCCAAGGTTATAATTTTGCTTGAATGAATATTCCTGCTTGCTTCTTCAGGCCCTTCTTTAGGAATAATAATAATAAAAAAATGTGCTTGGCATGCATTTACACTCCCATGCATTTTCATGTCTGTGTAAATGATCTGGCTCTACAGAAGTAGTTTATAGTGCATAATATGTATACATAAATATTTTGCATGTTGATGCATTTATGTCCTTCATCTTTTTCTGTTACAGTCATTAAATACATGGGACAAAACTACATATACCAAGTTGCTGCATTTAAGTTTTATCATCTGTCCGTTGCAGTTATTCATGCTGGTTTAGTATGCCTTTGCAGGAAGCATCCATATGAAATAAATTTGCTCTTGAGCATTTTATGCTTTTATTAAATATTCATTAAATGAGATGCATTGTATTCCTGCAGTCTTCTGCCTAGTGCATTGAAACCCCAGAAAATGCATTGTTCATAAATTTTTTGTGCAGAATGAGCCAAGGTTTTCCTCCTCTACTGAAATGTGTCAGGGTCCAGGACACATTGCTATCGGTGTAGCGTTGTTCTGCATGCAGGACTGATTTGGAGGGTTTAAGACCTGGAAAATGGGTACAGCAGTTCCTGTGTGTCCTTAGTGTAAGCTGCAGTGTCTCTTGACCTACTGTTCCTGATAGACTAGGAAGGGTTATAGGCAGGATAAATAGGTATTTTCTTGCTACTCTATTGGTACTGTCAAAGGTAAAAAACAAAGACTTTTGGACAGATTGAATGGGCTAATTTTTGGCCTCAGTCAGGCACGTAGAATCTAGCTCATATCTCAAGCAGGTTCAACAAAGGGTAACGTTTGTCCTAAGTGTCAGAAATTTATGCTGGGTAAGAGTGGTCTGGTAATGAAACACCAGAATTATTTTAACTGCTTTTCTCTCCAAAGTAAGCATTAATCAGAACACCTCTAAGAATATATTTTTTGTCCAGAATGGAATTTCCTATTATTAAAAAAAAAATATAAAATCCCTAGGCTCTCGTTCTCCTGAAACTAGGAGGGTGAGGCACCAGTCATGTTGAAGCTTTTCTCACCATGTCAACTGCTTGTACTCATAAGCCTGGCTATCCCTATGAGTTCCTCCTCAGAAGGGTGATTGGGTTTGTCCATAGAGGTACCAGCTCTGTAGATACTACAGCCCTATGGAACTCTGGTTAGGATGTAGGCTGTTACGACAATACCTACCTCCTCCTGCATATTTATTGTGTATGATGAAGGGCCAATATAGGAAGCAGTCTGTGTATGATCAACTGCTTGTTGTAATAGAGGAACATTTTGCTTAACCTGAAACTGGAGACTGGGGATTTTTGTCTATGTTTGCATTTCATGAGAGGTGCTATCAATAGGTAACAAGGAAATCATCCTTAAGGGTGTTCATTGAGGTTATTTATTTATTTAATTTAAAGTGTTTATTTACAAAATAGGCTTAGGCTGTGAAATCCAGCTGTGGATTTCCTGTTACAAACTCTGATTTCTTTCATTTGGGGCAAGATACTGCTGAGGCCTGCTTTCGGCTGTATACAGAGCATATTAGATAAACAGTTGCTTTGTGTTTTTTTTTCATATAATACTCTAGTATGATTTGGCTGCTGCTGCACACACACAAAAAAATAATCCAAAGAGTTCTGCATCGAATCTATGAGATAGTACTTCAAAATAAATACAGACCAATAATTTTTAATATTATTACACAGCAAAGTTAAGCTAAAATGGAATTGCTGTCTGGAGTCCTATGTGAAGTTACTTTGCAGTACTATCTGAACTTACTGTGCTCTACTAGCTAAAGAGACGCACTGCAAGTAGCATCAGTGTTAACGTATAGTCTACTGCAGGGGGTTGTAAGCAGATGACATGGAACAACAGAAGACAGATATGCCCAGGGACTGTGTTCTCACATCTGCTTTTTTGCATGCACTGTCATTCACTGGTGTCTTTTAAATTCACACTGTTGTTATTCCCTTTATCTATGTATTTATACATATGTTTGGGTTTTGTTCTGATGGTATCATAGTCTGATGTATGCAGCTGTGTTCTGGAGACTGAGTTTATTCTCAAGAATGATGAAATTTGATATTCTCAGGTTTTCATACCTTCATCCTTGCACTGCATCAACATATATAGTTTTCCTTTGACATTTTACTAGCACGTACTATTAGCTAAACAAATAAATTCTCACTTCATATACCTCTAAACGCTGTATACATGTAGCAAAAGCTCAGTATATGTGTTCATCTGTAGGAATTCAGGGAAAAATATAATCCCCGTATATGTTATACTTTTCTGATGAGACTGAAGGCTTAGCTTCTGCTATTTCTGTTTCATAGTCAGCTTCAGGATAAACTATGAAAATNAAAAAAACCTATTTGTTTCCTGATGCATGTTAACTTGCTCTCCAGCATGGTGCTATGTGCAGGTTTGAATGAGATTAGATTCTTAAATTAGTGGTTTGTAGTTTTGGTTTCTTCAAGATCTTAGGCCAAAGCACTTTGAGATATCTAGGTTATTGATTCTTTTTGAGATACCATGATTTTAGTGAGCGTTCAGACTGAAACGGTCTGGGTTTTGACAGGAATAATGCTTTGGTTTGCACATTCACCTAAACGTTATGTACTTAGGTATCTTCTAGATCAGATTGCTTAAATAACATTAACATGATTGCTGATGCAGTATATTTTCTGAGTTTAATCATACCCATGAATATTCTGCAAGAAAATAGTTTAAAATATGTTCACTGAAAGTCTTACAGTTAACGCTTTTCTTCATGGATTTTAAGTGTTTTAAATTAATTACTTTTTGATACAGTGCTTACAGTAATACTGTTGAATTACCTATGAAAATAATTCATGCAAGTTGCTTTTCATTATGTGCCAGTGATTTATTTGTTTGTTTCTCTTCTCTTGTTTGTCAGGAAAAGAAGAATATATTGCGACGTTCAAGGGATCAGAATACTTCTGCTATGATTTATCTCAGAATCCCATACAGAGTAGCAGTGATGAAATAACTCTGTCATTTAAAACACTTCAGAGGAACGGACTGATGCTTCACACAGGAAAATCAGCTGATTATGTCAATCTTGCACTGAAAAATGGAGCTGTCTCCTTAGTCATTAATTTGGGCTCAGGGGCCTTTGAAGCACTGGTGGAACCTGTGAATGGGAAATTTAATGACAATGCCTGGCATGATGTGAAAGTAACCAGGAATCTGCGTCAGGTAACAGTACAATGGATACAAGAATAACTGACATTTTATGAGTAAATGCTTGATGATTTGAAAATTGCATACTGTGACATTGGATGTTTAGCTGGCATTTGATTAGTGTTTTTTTATTTGCCCAAGGAGGGATATTCCTGCCACACTTGAGCAGGGGCATATCTAGAAAGTAGTAGGGCAAGCAGCTGTCTGAGACAGTATCAGTTAGATGTTTTAAAGATTGTGGGGATCACCCAGGTGTTTCTCCAGTACAACTGTCTGCC
>VYZV01036176.1:15308-28604 GCA_013401275.1 Pandion haliaetus | reverse complement strand
TCTTAAAGGTCTTTTCTAACTTAAATGATTCACTGATTAAAGCTCAGGTGTTTCCTTGTTCAGGGTTGTCTAGGTGAATTAGATTTCTAAGGGGGAAATGGGAGGGTCTCCAAACAAAATTTCAAAGCAGATAAGCAAAACAAAACATAAAATTGACAGTAAGAGAAAAGAAAAAAAAAAACCTGTCAAGTCAGAGGTCAGCAGAGAACCTTTGAAGAGTCCTCCTGGGTGCACAGTTATTTACACTTTTCTGGCTCACAGAAAACAGTGGTGGTCTTGTAAAAAATTTACAGCAATCTAGCAAGGTGCCATGCATACAAGCCAGAAGCCAGCTTGAGCAAGTTAATGGGGAATGTTAAAAGCTTTCCAAAGAAGGAAGAAAAAAATGGCTAGCCATTTAAGAAACTGTTTCTTGTTTCTTCAAGGGCAAAGGAAATTTAACACAGACAGCACAGAGAAAAACCAAAAACCAGAAATTACAGCTGTAACTGAATAGAGAGGACTCTACTAAATGCAGATACCATCATCTCAGGATCTGAACAGTGAGAGACACTATATGTCCTAGTCCTTCAAATTCACCCCACCCTACCTACAACTGGGATCCTCTCTGGGATTCTGGGGCACAAACCAGAACTCTGGTGACCTCTGGAAAAGAAAAAAAATACAGGAAGAAATGGCACTGATGGTGTTTGGTGTTACCAGGCATCACTTTTATTATTCTATACTTAATCCTGGCAATGCCTTTAAATCCCTGGTATGGGGCATACCAGGACTGCTTTCCACCCTTGCCTACTCATCATACAGCACCCCGAACATGGGCTCTGCCCTGTGACCTTCAAGCTCACCACACTGCACAGCAGTTAACAAGACCTGTGTAGGAGCACATCTTCCCCTGCCTTGCAGCAGAAGCCAGGCCCACACTCTGAAGTCCCATATGTAAGTAGCACTACTCTGGAGATAGCATGCAGTCAAGGCTGGCTGAAAAGGTAACATAATCATCTAACCTGACCTCCACACCACAACACACTCTGAACCCCAAGCCTCACATTGCCCTCCCAGCAGCCAATGGGCAGGAGCAGGAAGGACTTCCATACTCCTCCATCACCATTCGCATTTGTTGCCTGCATGAGTCCCTTAAAATTGAGAGTTCTTTTGTCCTTTATATCTGAAGGATTTAGCTAGAGTGATTAACATCAAATATCATTGTAAGGTGTGGTAAAATACATACTGCCCACACACCTACATTTTGCAACCAACATGCTGAACTTTGACTCCCCACTTAAAAGCAGGTAGACTGTTTATTGGCTCTGCTCCTTCTCAGCAGAGCTAGGAAGATCCCATATCCTCACAGGCCCATCAGTAATCTGCACTGAGAGTTTTGCAAGGTAACATCCTGCATCACTCAAAATTGAATTCCAGCTTCCCAATCAGAGAAGCAAATGCACCTATAACCTTTGCAAGCAATTACATCTACTGCCCTTGCTGACTTTGCAATTTCTCCAAGACTTGAATCTCAAGAATTTAGTAATTACTTCTGTTGGCCTTTGTTCTGCCATGAGCTTGAGATAGCAAGTTTCACTTTCAATGTGTGTCAGAATCGGTTACCAAAAAAAGAAGTCTCTTTTAAAAAGAGATTCAATAAAAACAATCATGCTCCTGCTTCTTCCTTTTGGCTGTATAAAAAAGTCTTTACAAAACTAAGATCTGGCTTCTGTGACCTCCACACTCTGAGCCTTTTGTCAATCTTGCTTGCTAGCTTCCTTATTCTCATTTTAGACAGGTTTGAGTTTGCCTTTGGATTTTAAGGAAAGTATTTCTTTACATACAGATTATTTTCAAGTGGAAAATTTGTTCCTTGAATCTAGACAAAAAATAATTCTACAATACTCCATATTTTTCAACAAAACAGTGACTCAGGAACATCTCACCAACTCACAGCTGATACTTACACACAGAACCATAATGAGGCCCAGACAGTGGACAAGATAACAAGAGACATTTTTTTTTCCTTGGATAAACTGCTTTGAATCTGATCTAGAACAAGTTTGACTTCACACTGAAGTACCCAGAGAAGTACACTTAACATTTATACAAATCCTGCAACAAGAGTTGGCAACTAAGGGTTTGCAAACACAAGTACCATTCCAAAATGAAAACCAGAAAAGCGGGATTCTCATGCTGGAAAATCATGAATGTTATCTCTTTATGGGCCATTTAAAATATTACCTCACCTGTAAATACACCAATTACATTACTCCATGAAACTAACTGAAACTGAAAGGAAGAAAAGCTATTGTCCTCCAAGCATATCATATTAGTAAGCAAGCCACACTGGGAGTGGAAACCATTCAATTTATAAAACAGAAGGACAAATCTATCTTCACTAGTGTTTTTTAAAACTGAAATACCATTAACTAAACAGAGGAAAGGGAACTAGAACACAGTATGCTAGAAATGCTTAACAAAAAAGTTCATCTCCATGAGGAAGTGTGATAGTTCAGTGGTCTACGTACATGCAGAGATATGACTTGTGTTGATCCACATGTGTGCATCAAAGACAGTATGCAAATAAATGCCTAATTTGAGTTCAAAATTAGATGCAGCTAGGGTTAACTGAGTATTTTAAAAATTAACTAGCTATTCTTGGTGCTCATTTTGAGACTCATTAAAGGATTACAGCTTTAGGACAGGCCCCTACTGCCCTCTGAAATCGGGCACCTTCATTGCCCTTTACTAACTCTTGTAACCAAAAACTGAGGGATTCCCAAAAGTGTTAGTTGCTTCTGGGAACAACAACTTGATGAAAGAATAAAGCAAGCCAAATGCAGCTTGTAAACAGGGAGCTACTTGTAATGTTAGAGTGAGTCATTATTATTATTTTCTTTTCTTGTTATTCTCATCCAGTCAAAGCCATTATCTTCAATTAAGGAGGCATGTTTGGTCTTGGAGATACAGCAACATTCAGTCATATCAGATAATGACTTGAGATCTGTAAAAACTAGGAGGTTCTTCTAGGAGCTTGCACTGGGTTCTTAGACTATTAACTTGCTGGATGAACATGATGGAAGCTGCCCAAGAAGGAGCAGCACAACAAGAGGGAGGCAAGTCCCAATGAAATGGTGATGATCAATGTGCTGTGGCTGTTAATCTCCCAAGAGGCTGTGTGTAGGAATAGGAAACACTGCTAAGTTTCAAATTCAAGATTTGTAGGAAAATGAAGTGATACAGTTAAAATATTTACGTTCACATGAAGAAAATCACTTGTGAGACTGAGTGCAATGACTGAGCAGACACTCATTATTGTTAATGCCCTGCAACTGTTAGCTTGGGATATTTCATTATTATTATTCTGTGTTCTATCTTGGATGTTGAGCTTTTGTCAATTCAAAGACACGTTGCTTATTTCAGCTGACTTGAAGGCAATTCTCACCTCCCCCTCCTTTCCCCTCAATACACTTGCAGGACATGAGTGGAAGGCCACACTGCATTAAATCTTCATCATCCATTTTTAATTGCTGTTGGCAGCAACTATTCCATTTGATCAAGCTGACTGCATAGTGGAGGGATCGGCTTCTGTTCTTAAGCAAGCCATTTGACTGTTCTGACTCCTGAGTGGTATCAGTTGCTGCTTTACCATCTACAGATGTTGGAGCATTGTGCTCCCAAACAAAACTTTGTTAGTACCGGCTGATTGCTGCTAACTTATCCACAGCACCCTGAACAGGCCTTTGAGTGCTGACAGAATTCTTCATGAAAATTACATGGGAACCTATAACCTAGGCATTTGAAAGTGTGCTGCAGCTGCAATTTAAAGATTACAAAAGTATGTGGGAGGACAGAGCTTTACCTGTTACACATTGGAGATGCAAGACAATAATGAATATCCGAAATCCAAAATGAGCATAGAACACATGGGCTTCCGCACTGGGGACACATGATTGTTTGGCCTTACTTGAAGTTTGCAAACAAATTTCTTAACAATTTTAAACCTGTCTGTATAGGTGCAGAGATTCCCACAAGTGGTCACCACAAAGAGACTGTTTAATAGTATAGTCTCATTTTTCATGGTACATTTTGTTCTTGCCACCCTACAATTTTAACAATTAAAAATCTAAGGTAATTTTACATAATGGTCTCAACTCCTCCTTGTTCTTCCTCCCTTCGGTCCTCCTGTCACTCTGCAGTTCCCAAGATAAAGCAAGCTCTGCCCTAAGCTTTGGAAACACAAGATCAGAGCTCATTCTCATGTTGTCCTGTAGGCTGTCACCATCCGGGACTCACCACTGAGCAGCACTGGCTGTAATCCAGCCCTCCTGGAGCAGTCGACACAAGGCTTGTGTGTTCCAACCTGCCTACAGAAAGGATAGATCCTCATGTCAGCAGTTTTCCTGGAGAGAAATCCAATCACAGCAGCACAAAGCCATCATAACACGTGGCTTGCCCAGGAACCTCCTTCTATTTGAATAAGTGGAATATTGGAACAAAGGAACAGAAAGGGGAGTAGAAATATGAGTTCTTTCTAAAATGTATCATTTTCAACATGGAGCAGGGGATTTTTGTTTGTTTGTTTGTTTTTATATAAAGGGTACTAACTTATTTTGGAGTGTAAAAAGAGAGACGGTAGCAGAAACTTCAATTAAAAAAAATACATGATAAATTAGCTTACCTCCCACAAACACAAAGCAAACTGTCATTAAGTTATCCCTCTATGCATAGGAATTCAAGTTGAGCCCAGTCTCTCTTCTTTTTTCCACATAGATTAGGTGACAAGTTAGCCAGAAACAATCCAAAAGAGCTCCAAAACTATTCCTTATATGGCAGATATTTTTGAAAGCTCCATTCCATCACTGATTTTGGCAGTTGTGAAGAGAATCTGTCCCATTTTTCCATATCGTCTTTTTCCTTACAGTATGCTGACTTTGAGGGGGTGCAGCTCTCCTGACATCATTACACACCCTGGAAGTTGAGGCATTATGCCAAGGCCTACATCTTTACCATCTCTGCAGTGCCCCTAGTATGACGTTGTTAAGAAAAAAGCCTCATAAGCAGTCGAAAATTATAGACAGCTCCCAACTGAATAAATATTTTAAAAAGCAACTGACATCAAAACCTACTCAACAGGAGGGAAATGTATGTAGTGACATGCTGCAGCTGCAGTAAAGAGGAGGAAGTAACTAAGCTTCTGCTATCCTTAGTGCTGACTCACCACATTCCAGCTGCTGGATCCAATATCCTTTAAGATGCTCAAGTTTCTGGAGATGTCCCTAATGCAGTCAAGGGCCTCACTGCACAAATACAACTCCTAGAACTGAGATAAAAAAATCTGTGGTCTTGAGTCCTTAAGAAGGTGGCTGATACCCGTCAGGGGGTTAAGACAGCTATTAGAAGAGTGGAAAATAACAGGCATTAAACAGGGCTTTTTGTTGCTAAGGACAAGTGAGATCATATCAAGACTGAGCTGCAGAAATCCATGAGAAAGTTGGACAAATTCTTCTGTCTTCCCTGGACTGGAAGACATGTTCTCTTACCAGTATCCTTCTCCTTCACCTCAAACCAGCAACCAAACATTTCTCAGCTAACAAACAGCAAGAGGCCTGGGTAACAGAGGCAGAACAGCAGGGACAACTGCCCCTTGCTGCTACGTCCCAGCACTGCTCCAAGCCAGAGGCATCAAGGAGCGACAGGGACCTGATATGTTGCAAGTAAGATCTTATCCCAGGTTAGACAGAGAAAAGACAGTCAGGAACAGCAGAGTATTTAGCTATAATGAAGCCAAACAAATACTAACCAAAAAAAAAAAAAGACATTCTAGATCCCATAAATGTGAGCCTTCTTTACAGTATGTGCACATATGCATCTGTATTTGTAAGTTATATGCATGTACACATATATACTCACATACATGCTAAACATGTTCCCCAAAAGAAGCTTTTACATTTCCGGCCTTAATCCTCTCACCCAGAACAAACCAAATTTCATGATCTTCAAGGCCAACTGCTAGGCTCATCTGCTGAAACTAACTTTTCATGATATGTCTATTTGCTGAGAGGCCAGTACTGGTTTGACTCAAACTCACTCTGATTAGCTCTACACCAGTGAGAGTCATTCCTGCCTTTGTCCAAATTAGTATGCCTCCTAAATTATCTAGTGAAGGTCACTTAACAGATCCTGGAGTGGGATGAAACTCTGGATAAAAATAGGATGGCATTGCCACTGTATTTATCAGTTAGGTTCAGATCAGTTCATCCTGTATGTCTTTGCTATGTTCTGCTATCTAAGTATATGATTACCAAGATAAAGCTTATTTAATCTACATGAAAAAATTTATAAATACTACAAATCATCAAAGGCTTTAGAAACAAAGCAATATACAAATCTCACCTTTTCAGCTACACTGTTTATTATTCTGCATAATAAACTATGCACAGACACACATATATGCAGCAATAATCAGATGTCACTAGAGAGTATTCTCTACAGTCAGTAGCCATAGAGTGGCTGACAAAGAGAAGCATGGACCATTATTCCAATTTTGGACAGTAGGTGTAAATGAGAGTTTGACATTGCAGTTATGTATCAGTAGGGTGAAAGTAGAGAAAAAAATAAACTGTCTAAGAGGGATCATGAGAGATTAGCAATTACAGCTTGCTGACATTGAATGGAACCAGGCCAGCTAGCAGGACCAATGCTTCCTACCCAGGCTCCTGCCCATCACATCCATATGTTGATGGGAGGGTAAGAGATACATCATTCACCTTCATTCCTCACAGGACCTTTTTTTTTCTTTTTATTACATAGGCACAGATTGTTTTCACAGAAAACACATGAAGTAATAATATTGAAAGGGTCAGAACCCACAGGCAAGAACAGATTTGTCAAAATATAGCAGTAGCCTCTTCTGCCACAAAGCTGACTTGGGGATTCACTCACCCCATCTACTACACAATTACAGGATCAGGGGTCAGCATAAGCCAAAACTGAGGGGAAGAGAAGAGATGACATAGTCCTCACTCTGTAGGCTTTAACAGCTCTGCCTTCACAGCCCTAAGATGTGGGCTAAGAAAGAAAAGGAAGCACATGAGAATTTCCCTACACTGTCTCTTCTTCTCACTTTTAGAAGCATACTTTAGAATGAAATAAAATCCCAATAGCTATACCCACACCACTGTTCTTATGGACCCAGAATCCACACAGGGACTGCTACCCTCTGGCTAGAAGTACCAGCAAGGCCACAGAGGTTCTGCTCTGCCGCCTTCCAGGAGGTGGACCATATCCTGGAACAGCATCTTCAGCTGTAGAGAACAGTGGTATTAAATGTTTCTTTAAATGCTTCTTCTCCACGCAGCTGAAATCATAAAGATCCTTGAAGAGAGGAGTGTTTGCAGACCATACTGTTTGCAAGCTGTCCAGGAAATTAGTCTTTCCTATAAAAAACAGTGTTCAAACTACAAGCCGAGATGTTCAGGATCTCTCCTAAGTCATTTGATTTCTTACAAATGTTATCTATCCTTATCTCTCACTGATCTGTATATCTAGACCTCTCATTCTACAAATTTAGTTACAATGGTGTTTGAATGTTGAGTGCTTTATATACATCTAAAATGTTTCAGAAGCAAGTGTCTGCCTCATTCTTCATCATCTAATTAAAAAAGAGGTTTTCTAGTTCCACACCACTATTTTGAACAACATAATATGGAACATGGCATATATTGCAATAAGAAGAAATCTTTTTGCGCCCAAGTAATGAGCACATGCAGACAAAACCTAGGTTATCGCAGCCTAAGTGAATTTTTCTGCAGTTTGTAAAACCATAGTATGAAAAATATCGATATAAAAAGGGAGAGCTGAGCCTCCCTAACATTTTCATGTATTTAATTTTGGATGATAAGAACATCCCTAGGAAAAGCTCATCCAGTAATGAAATCTGAAATGAAAAATGACCACCCAGAAGTAAAAGTAGTCATACACAATTAATGAATTCATTCAGCCAGCTAATAAATCAAACCAGCAAACCAGACTCTCTTAATTATGCAGAGAAACATTTTTCAGTGCTTCTTATATTGTACTTTGCTCAAGGCCTACATTACCAATTGGTTGTTTCTTTAATTCTTAACCATTTACAATATAGTTTAATGTTATTTAAAATCTAAGTGTCATTCAAGAATACTGTTTAAGAACATATTGTTCTTTCCAGGTTTCTAATTCTGAATTAAATCAGTATCAGAAGGTTTACTTTGTGAGTGAAAAAAGCCTGTGAGTATTCAGCAAGTTATTAGTGCATAGATAACTTTAACTTTCCAGAAAGGGTCCTAGGTCTTCCTTTCGTGGGTCAAACTTGGTACAAACAGGTATCAGACATTCAGAAAGTTATCAGTGCCTGAAGCTCTCACACTTTCTTTCTGTCAGGGACCCATGGGGCCATTGGGTTACAGACTCAAGGATAACTTCTTAAAGTTTTGTCAAAGACATTTTGAAAATTTTCACTTACTATTCAATATTATGTGCAACAATGGACTAAATTAAAAGAAACAGTAACTCTGGGAAAGCTCAAAGCAAGAGACTATTGAGAAAAGAAACAGCAGCTTGACTGAAGGCTGAAAAACCAAGTCAAACTTCCTTTGCCTTTCAATTGCACGTGCCTTTTTCCCCAAAGCTCATCTACTATCCCCCAATAGTTCCCTCAACTTTCTCCAGTTTTCACAAAAAAATTAGGAACATCCAGATACTGCTGCTGTTGAACTCTGCAACTGCATGCTTCAACGCAGGAGCTACATGTGCTCTTCATAGAAACCCATCATCAAATTTAGGTAGATGAGGCAAAAGTCAAGACTCTTCTAGTAAGATTGGATTCTCTGCAAGCTCCAAACAATGCTCCCACTTTTGAAATCTACAGGGCTACTGAAGGACAAAGCTGCCTGACACTCCCTCGCCTTCTCATTTCTACCACACTCCTTCCTGCTGAAATCCTGTTTATTGTTTCACTTTTTTCTCTTTGGCTACAACTTCTACACACCTGTGACCTAAACTAGCACCAAATGAGCACAAAGGACTGTGCTGATTCTCCAGGCCTTGTCCAACAGCAGGGTCTAGCTAGTGCCAATTTCTAGTGCCAGCTTAGTAATGAAAGGTCACATAAATTCCTCTCTTCCAGATTTCCACTTTCTCAAGGAGGGCAGCGAGGACAGCCCCTACAAGGTGAATCATGATCTAAACCCTGCCTCCAATTACAATTACTGCAGCTATGATTCCGGAGTGAACTTATTAATCAAAGTCTCTGCACAGCAAGATCTTTAATTTGACATAAATCCTTTCAGGTCACCTCCAAGCCTGGGAATAAAATCAATTTTCCTCCTCCCAGTTTCAACAATAGCCAAAACCCTCCCGGCATGCAACAAAATGCACATGTGTTCTCATTCATAATTGAAACACCATTTATGAGCCAAATTTTCAAAAGGTAACATCCACCTTCATGCATACACTGCTGCGATTAAGTCTTTAGTCCACACTTCACCCTGGTGCTTCTTTAAAAATCTTGCCTGTGATATTACTGACATGGATTTTGGCTTGAAGACAGACATACAGATTTTGAAACAAAAATTTTTCCAGCTATCTTAAAACAGTTAAGTCAACAGACCCAGAACAAAAAACAGAAGTTAACTACACACATTAAATAGCAGCAAGGCAACTTTGCATACACTGGACAAACCCCTGATACTCATCAATTAAGACAAAGCACAAAAATAGCTTCTCCCTCTTCTAATTCAAACTTCTCTTGGGAGGATGGTGAATGGCAGCTTGGAGCGCTGTGCCTGGCTGCTGCTAGCTCTGTTTGGCCCTGCAGATCAGCAGGGCAATAGGCAGGAGAGCAGGAAGAGTCCGCTAAAGTACAAAGTACTGCTTTTGCTCAAAAGTGCCTTAACATCCTCAATTCATCCGGCTCTGTACCAGAACAGTAGAAATTAAGTGATGAAATATAATTGGGGGTAGGAGGGAAACCCCCAACAATGATTATTTTCTAAAACACTTTATGTTAGGCAAGTCAGTAAGCTTGCTGCTCCAGTAGAATTTGCCCTGTGTATCTTGACCCTAGCAATGGTGCACAGTTGCAGACAGCCCCATGTAGCAAGTAGAGACAATGACCTGCCTTTATTCTAGGTGCAGCCAATCTCCAAAATGCCTTAAGTATAAGTAAATCCACCTAGATCTGCCTTGGAGTTCAGCACAGAATTTCTTAGCTTCGGCATAGCAAAAACCATCAGTTATAAGGGTCCCCTCAGGACACCACGACTCTGCAAGGAGGACACAGTCTGCTACCCCTTGCAGCCACACAATGCTGTTTATCTGTGTCTTAGACAAGCTGTTAGGCAATACACCTAGCAGTGACATGCAACACCAAAACCACTTATTTGCCGGCACTGCTTTGCCCTGAGAAGAATCAGAGCCTAAAAGAAGAACAGAGATACATTCTGTATTTTCCAGCTAGCATATTAATTTTGCAGGTCCTGTCACGCTACCAGCAAAGCTCAGAATCCATTGCTTATGCCACATTGCGGGGGTTTGCTTCCACCCTCTTCTGACGATCCAGTCCCCTATGACCATGTTATGATGGAGAGGGCTACAACATGGCATCTCAGTAAACACAGGCAGTCACTACACAAAAGAGCTGAAAAAGCAGCAAATAAGGGAGAGCTAGAAGGACAAATTTTGTCTGTGACTTAACCTGAAACTCAGAGACATGGTTTTTATTCCTGGTATTCCTGCTGAACTACTAGCAGGTAACATAGTGTCGTGGTTTTGGTTTCAGCCCAGACAGTAACAAAGCACCACGAAGCCGCTCACTCACTCCCCACCCCCTCCCCTGGCCACGTTGGGATGAGGAGAAAATCCAAAGGCAGGCTTGTGGGTCGAGACAAGGACTGGGAGGGATCACTCCCCACTTATGGTCACGGGCAAAAGACAGGCTCAACTTGGGGAAGAAACAAAATCAATTTAATTTACTATAAATCAAATAAAAAAAAAAAAACCACAAGGATATTAGGAAGGAAAACCAAACATCAAAACACCTCCCCCCACCCCTCCCGCCTTCCTGGCTCAACTCCATTCCCGGTGCTTTCTACCTCCTCCCCCCCGGCAGCACAGGGGAACAGAGGATGGCGGTTGGGGTCAGCTCGCCACATATTATCTTTGTCGCTCCTTTCCTCAGGGGGAAGATTCCTCACTCGTCCCCTGCTCCACCGTGGGGTCCCTCCCACGGGAGACAGTCCTTCACCAACTTCTCCAACGTGGTTCCTTTCCGCGGGCTGCAGTTCCTCACAAACTTCCCTGGCGTGGGTCCTTTCCACGGGCTGCTCTCCAGTCACACACTGCTTCAGCGCAGTTTTTACCATGGGGTTACAGCCATCTTCGGGAGCCTCCGCTCCACCATGGACCTCCACGGGCTGCAGGAGGACAGCCTGCCGTCTCACCATGGGCTGCAGGGCCATCAACCTCCTCAGGCGCCCCTCCTCCCCCTCCTTCACTGACCTCAGTATCGGCAGAGGTGTTCCTCTCATGTTCCCCAACCCCCACACTGCCGGTTCCACTTCTTAAATCTGTTCTCCCAGAGGCGCTGCCACCATCACTCCCTGTCTGGGCTGCAGAGGTGGGTCCGACTCTTTGGCACCAGGGAAGCTTCCAGCAGCTTCTTAAAGGAGCCACCTCTGCAGCCCCCTCCCCCACTACCAAATAAAACAGCGCCACACAAACCCATAACACATAGGCAGATCTCATCCTCTTTCCATGCCTCAGTTTCCCTATTGCTCAAATGCATGTGCAAGCACATAAAGCAAAAGGAAGAAACGACTGCTGCAGTATAAACTGGCTTTGGACATACCTACTGTGAAAATCCTATGTTTTCCACCTCTGGAAAACAACCGCATTGTTGAAGTCATCTTTGGAGCTACTTGTTCTGGGAAGTCTTTGAGCTGAAAGAGGCCTGGGATTTTAAGAGTGATGACAAAAGTCTTATTTTTTTCACTCTTCGCTTTTTTGGCTGGAAAGTCATCCAGAATACAGAAAGCCAGGTTTTTCCTTTTGAACAGCGTACAGTCAGACCAAACCCCACGGCTCCTTTTGCACACCTCCAGGCCAAGGCCAGACCAGAAATTTCCCATGAAAACCTTACTTTGGAAAGATTAGATTAAGAAGTTTTGGTTAAGAAGATGATGAATATATATCCTTCCCCCTGAAGCTCCCAAAGGAGATAATGTATCATCTCAATTTTTCAAATGAAAAGGGGAGGAACACATGATAGAGGTTACTTGCCTCATGTCAACTAAAACTAGTGACAGCACCAGGAACAGGATCTACTTCTCCCATATCCCAGACTAGTGTTTCTCCAAGTATTGTTCTTTCTTTCTTTTTTTTTTTTTAAAAAAAAACCCTACAGTTCTAAAGATCCATGTAATTCCACTGCTGCTTCAGACACCATCTCCCTTACCTCTTTTGGTTGCTGGTGCCTCAGATCTTAACAGACCTGCTGCGTGTACCCAGGTTTTGGCAGCAGCAGAGCTGTGAGGCGCAAGCGTTCTATTTTATGGTATTTACTTTAAGGAACATAGCATAGCACATCAGATACTGGACAAGCCAGTAATGTATAGGGTGGGAGAAGATGGTGAAGGTGGACTGTAGTGTTATAAATTCTTAAGAAGAGAAGCTGCAAGTATTTGTGGATTTGTCCCCTTGCATGCCTAATAAATGAGCTCCTGTCTCAGTGTGCTTTGCTCACCTGAGTTGGCTCACATGTGCGCAGTGAACGGACTCTGAATTGCCATGAAATCCCAGCTCCCATGATGAGTAGCATGGAAAGAAAGACCAAATGACTGACTTTATATTCAATATATGTTAAGCTTTCTTTTGCAAAACCAGGCAAACAAGAAAAAAAAAAATCAATCACTGGCCTTTTATGTAGAAAGGAAAGTGCAGGATAGTGTATTCTTACTAAAAGATGTCCCTTAGAAGCACATTAAATTACACTGATTACTGAACATGATCAAAAGCCCCCTCAAGTTTCTTACAGTGTTGCTGAAAATATCTCCACCGTATTGATCCCCCTGGAAGTCTTTTTTTTTTTTTAACACAAATTTCAAATATCAACTGACATGGGTCTTTATTGGTTATCTGAGGTATGCAGTGCTTATTTACAATTCAGAAACAGATCTACTCTGTAGAAAAACACAGAAGTTAGAAATGCAAATTACTTAGCTGTTTATTAGCCTTTCTTATTCTAGAGGATGACACACAACTAACTTGCAATCT
>VYZV01036176.1:0-15262 GCA_013401275.1 Pandion haliaetus | reverse complement strand
AAGGTGGCCAAGGACAGTCTGAGTTTACACTTTTTATGCCAGTCATCAATGTTTAGCTTACTTTCCTTATAAATATGATATCAAAGTGATATCATCCAAGGATTTTTAAGCACTATAAAAACTCTGCTAGATGGTCCTTCATCATAGTCCTAACTAGACAGGTCAGAATATTGAACACATTTTGCTGGAACGGGAGATAAAGTAAGGGAAAGTTTAAGGGCATCTCTCCCCCATGTCATACAACCATATCTGTGTAAGGTAGGAATGGACAAATAAACACCAGCACAGGCGTGTACATTTACACAACATTAAGCAGTCCCCAGGGAGATACCTCCTTAGTTCCAAAGCAGGAGAACTGTGCATTCCAGTGCATCACCAGGGTTCATTAACTCCAGGAGACAGCTTCAGCAACAGCCTAAGCATCCTGGAACTGTACTTCATTACATGGTGTGACACACTGATACCAATTCAGCTCACAGGCAGGAGTGCAGATCGCTTGCTTCCTGCTAAGCATCCTTTTTCCAGGGTAAAAACAGGCTTTAGTGCCAAAGCTACTGTTTTTCTGCTGTTTATGTGGCATCAACACGCACTGCTCTGTGACTAGAGCTTATAGAGACTTTGCCACACTGATAATTAACAACACGATAGTTTATATCAGCACACAAACTAGCAAGAGGTGCTTTCCAAGTTTGCTCTGAAATATAATTTCAGAGAAACCAAAGAAGTGGGGAAATGCAAAGGTCAAGTAACATAATACTAAAAAGAGAGTTGGACTGCTCTGTGTCACAGGAACTGGCTAAACAGATCCTTCGCAAGCTTCCTCCTAACACCCATAGACTCAAAGGAACAGAATAAAGCCGTGCTTCATCTTTGACACTCTGAGAGGATGATACCAGCGCTCATCTGCATAAATCACTGAGAAAGCAAACTGGTAACAGAAGCAAGCTAAAAAAGAGCATAAGAACAGCTAGCAGAGTGGAACGAAAAAGAGAGCAAGAACTGCTTGTCACATGGACAACACCGCAACATTAAGATCTCCAGCAGTGCTAAAACCAACTTCGAGCAATGGCTTCAAAACACCCTGCTCCCTAGTTGGTTTTGCTTTCCATAAATCCCTAAGTAAAGCAGTTACTTGTATTTTTTCTTCACTAAAATAAAACTTGTGTTTTTCCTGTGATTGCTTTGGAATAAAAAAATTCTAACACTAATCACGTGACAGTATTGAATCTCATTTCCCCCATCACAAAGCTTCTGTACTGGAGGACAAAAACAAGCCCCACAAGTGAAGGGGAAGACTCTTCATTTACCAGTCTATGCTACCACATCCCCTGACCTATTTTATTACTAAAAATAGTCCCTCTTAGGTCACTGCTGCAAACTGAATTCTGCTGCTTCATTACCCACTGCAACCTCATGAAACTGCATGCTGCCTACACACAAAACACTAAGTAGGTTAACTTATTCACTGCCAGGGATGCACACAGTCTTCCCATACTGATAAAAAGAAGGACACAAATAATTTTCCCTAATATCACTGAAATGTTTTCTGCAATGCAGTTTAAGCCCAAACCCAATTATTTATATTGCATCATGAATACAAACATATAAATGCTTGGCTTGGCTTCCTATTTGCCCATACTTACAATATGTTCTTCAGTATTTTTCTTGCAAAATAGGTTTTCAAAGGCATTCAATGTTACAAGTGATGGAATAGCAGCTCTAATGACCTCTACTGACAAAACACCTAACAGGAACAGCAGCCAAGTCTTTCTCGCTAAGCCCTTCCACTAAGATAAGTCTAGGAAGGCGTAAGACAAGAGGGAGTAAGTCAAAATGTTCTGAGTTATAAAGACAACACCTTCTTTCAAAAGGCCAAGACCCTGTATTTGTAATTCTCAATCCAAAGCACCTCATGATTATCACACCATGAAACGAGTTGGCAAATTTAGACCCATCAGACTGAACAGTACTTAAAAGAGAGAGGAAGAGGAAGGCATGAATTTGACAGAGCAAAAACTCATTATAGGATCCTAAGCAGGAGACTGAAATAGGTATTATCAATCACTTCATGCTTAACACTGAACAAACATATAGAATATACTATGTCCTTGCTATTTTGAGCTAGACAGAATAAGACTAGCATAAGCATGTTTCCCTGTGCTATTATCACATCTTCATTTCATTACTTCAATAGTTTCCCAATCTAAAACAAACACACCCAAAAACCAAACACAAAGATCAAAGACAACTGACTTCCCTCATGTCAGCTTTTTGCTTAAATCACTGCAAATTCTGTTGGGAATTTCTTATTATTCAGCAGATGCACACAGAGCTGAACCATTCACATGATTAGTGGCCTCATTAACCTAACTTTATTGTTATTTAGTTATGAAACCAAGTTTCTCACTTCCTGCTATTCTAAAGATAACATCTGCCAAATCTGGGCTTTCTTGTCAGAGAGAAAATCCAATGTCTCCAGGGGACAAAACAGTCTCAGCTCTGCCTGAGTTTCAGCTGGTGTCATTTACTGAGATGCCAGAGGGTCCCAGACACTGTGGGTCACAACTTGTGTGAGAAACCCATGTCCTCGCCAGCTGATAAAGACAAGCTCAAATACATGTGGCCCATCACTACAAGGAGAACCACACAGCCTCCATCAAGGATATTATGAAGCGCGCTCACAGAAGGAAGAGGGAATAGGCCTTGCCAGCCAACATGGAATTTCCCATGGTTTGAAGAGGCGCAGAATACACACTGCAAAGCAGTCCTCATCTGTATCTCTGACAATCCTCAGCTCCAGATTTTCAACATCTTGCTATGGCTTGACTATGGATTAAAAAAAAAAACAAACAAACAAAAAACAAACAAAAAAACAACCAACCAAACAAACAAACCCCCTATTTTCTTATTTCTAGCTATTAGGTCAAGGTGAAGTTGGTCTGTTGATACATATTTTTCAAAGGTATATTACCCACTTCGGTATTATCAAGTCATAGAGTACGAGTGACACACTGGAGATGCCTGGCACATGTGGACAGTTGTTCTTAAATTAACATGTTCTTTTCTGAAAGGTCTGTTAGTCACCAGCATGCAAGAGAGATAGGTATTAAGTTATTTACAGAATCGAGACATGGAGTCCTCATTACTTTTTATGAGAATAAGCATGTTTCACAGTTTTAGCCTGCATTACTAATGAGTCCTCTCAACTGGATGTTCTTTTAGACCTTTAGTTTCTCTGAGATACTATAGCAGTAATTGCCTTTTTTTCTTCTTATGAGATCAAAAAGAGAGTTAAGTTGGAACACCTGTAACACAGTTGCTGCACTTCAAAGATACATTACTTCTTTCTTTTTTTGAACTCTCCCAGTAATACTTCTGCTGTACAGTACCTTTCTCTATCAGAAATCCCGTTTATAGAAATAAGACTATTCTCAGAGAGATATGATCACAATACTCCAATGTCATACGATAGACAGATTATTCAACAGGTCAGATAACTAACAGGAATGTCAGCTAAGTCAGTATTAGCAAGATAGTTAACAACAGTGCTCAAGCAATGATGCTCAATACAAGTGAAAATAAACTACTTGCGCCACTTTTCTACAATGATAGCACATGAAACTGAGATCATTTGCGTAAGTATTTAACTACCTAGTTAACTGTATGGTCAGCAGTGTGAAAGCATCTGAACCTTCTTGACTATAGTTAATACCACACTTCACAAGTCAAAACTTATACTAAGTTTGCAAACCAACTGTGTACCTGCCAAAACAAAAACCAGAAGGATGGTTTATGAAGCTTTAAAGTCTTCCAAGACCTAGCTAAACTGTTCTTTATCGATCATTAAGATAAAAATCTGTGCAGCTTTCCAAGTGCCTGGATCTACTAACATGGATTTAAAAGTGCAGTGGAAACACACATGCACCACCGCTACTGAATTTTTGGGGAAAGAGTAGGAAATATGTAATACATTTTGGGCTAAAGGTCAAAGACAAAATGAAACTAAATATGATTTTTTAAAATATATGTCAGTCCCAAACCATGCAATTTACCATTTAAAACTTCAACCAGTTCATCATTTGGGCTGGGTTCTACATGTCACTATCTTCTGACTGTGGGGAGCAGCAGAATCAAGTCTTTTGTGTTTCAGCATCTAAGAAATTTAGGACTGTTACCAACCATCTGTCAAGCCCACACCACTCAGCGGTACTAATTAAATGAACTGCCATATCTTAACTTCTATCACAATAAATTATAGATTACATAAATATTGGCACAAAGACAAAAGAGGCACTTTGAGACCTGAACAAGCACTCAGGTTAGGTGAAGTGGCATGTGGGTACCTAACTCAATAAGGCATCTTTACACTCACACACCACAGTGCTTTCCATGCTTGCTCACTTTTGCAAGTGGTGGGCACCTAAGTTCACCTGCCTGAATGCCCATGTAAAGCCAAAAACAGGTCACTGCAGCAATTGGGTATTCCGCAGTTTGATCTTCACCTCCGAGTTGTGAAGCTGGTTTTGAAACAGGGGTCAAGGCTGGGAAGAACAGAAGTTACTCCTTGAGGCCAAAAAGGCACACCACCTTCTCTTCCAGGAAGGAAAAATCCACGAGGTTGAGGACCCCCTGGAACTAGCACTGCACAGAATATACGGAAAAGTGCACAAGGCTGTCAGCTCATATTCATACTTGGTGAAAAAAGAATTAGCTGCCATCTCACACTCCATTTTGAACACCTGCAAACAAATGCTAAACCAGCAGGATACCTCCTTCTGCTATCAGTATTTTGCCTCATGCTCGCACACTCTCTCTTTCTCCAGAAGTGCTACTTCAGTGAAGAGACCCCTTGGAAACCCCCACGTTTCCTAACACCTATGAGAACACTTGTAAAGTAGCTGTATGATATAGGTGCCAAATCATCAGTTCCAAATCCATCTCATTTGCCTTAGTCTCCAGCAGCTGCAAAATTAAAAACAGCCGTCATAGGCAAACCACAACTGAAGATGAGATGTTTGTTCATTTATTTCAGGCTGATAATCGTATCACTGTTGACATGTTTGGGCTCTGAAAGGAGTACTAATGAGGAAATGGACAAAATTATAATGGCAGAATAAGGAACATTCTAAAATAGGAATGGGAAAATTACCCTCCTTTTAAATTTACATGGAAAATCTGACTAGCCACTACAAAATAATATGCTTATTTGGCTCTTTAGGATTAATTCCTTGTTAACTACAAGCAGAGCAATCATTTAAAGTAGCATTTTCAGCTCTTAAAAATTGTTTCTCACCCTGACCAAATGAGACTATTTAATCAGGTATCAAAATTATATGCCATCATTGCCTCCTCATGACTTGAGAAGGACGTGGTCAATGAGGAATTGAATAGTATTACTGTAGAATTTAACTCTCCTGCTTTTGGTCGCTTCCTGGCAAACCCTGACATTTACAAGATACTTTTTGTTCACAGAAAAGGAGCTTTCTGCAAGAACGAGAAATTACATTTATCTAGTGTAGCAGCAGTATTACCTATGTACCATGTTTGGTTTTGCTGTTACATTGTCTATAAAAACCACTAAAATATAATTTTCATTTTGTGAGCCAAACACAGGGTGGGGAGGGTGCACAAAGACTGCTGTGGAACCTGCTTGCTTCATTCACAAAACAGCAGTAGTTGCTATGTAGCTAAACGTTGCAAGGGAGCTATTTGGGAAGGAGATGATGTTATTTTCATTAGGTGAATCCCTGTCATTAGTGTCATGTTTGTCAGATTTCCTCTATTACTAATCAGCCATGTTGTCAAACCTTGGGTAACCCAAGGTCAGTGCTGCCTCTTGGGGCTGCAAGCCAGGTTTCTTAAATCCTTGGCATGGTAAAGAACCATCAGTGTGACTGAAATTCCCAAATAATTTCTGAGCTACAGCTTCCCACCACTGTGCCACAGGGTACAGATACCTCTGCAAGGGCCAGGTTCACTGAAAGGCTACCTGACATTCAGGAGCAGGAAAACAGCCAACTTTCAATTATCTGCACCCAGACGCGAAAGGCATCTCTGGAGGCCTTGGGATAAACACGCTTCTAAAATATACAGAATTAAATGCTGATAAACAGAAAAGCATCAGGCATAGTTTAAGTTGATCTACACATTCACATGTACATTTAATGATCTTATAAGGCATTACACCCTAGCAAAAGCTTCAATGTTCAGACATAGCTGAGGAGTGGCCATTGACAATGTGCCCCTTCAACGTGGATCCCTGCCAGATCTGTAAAGAGCACAGACACAGATATGGCTATGGATTGCAGAGCAGAAATTCTCCCACTGCCCTGCAGCCAACAATGGTAACCCTCAGGGCTGCACTAACCCCTGAGGCTATGCCCTCTGTGGAGGGAGCAAACCCAGTGCCAGGGTTGCATTCAGGTTCAATCTAACCTGAAACCATAAATATAAACCCTAAATATGAAACTACACTGGTTTTTGGACATTGCTACATCCCAGGATAATGCAGGAACTGACATTTGGACCACAGTATAACACAGACGATTAAATAAGAACTGGCCACTGAAGCTGTTTTTCACAGTCGCTTCCAAGAGGATGTTCTGACCACTGTTAACATATTTCAGCTTTTTAGTTTCATCACTGCGCTTACATATTGCATTTGAAGAGCAGAAATACTTCTAAGTCGGGTCAGAAATAAGCAGGTTCATCACTGAGATCCACTTACTATGCGTTCAGAGTTGAAGGAGAACCTTGGTTTAAGATGAGAAGTCCTTTAAGGTACTAGACCTTTGGTCTAGTCTGTGTCACTCGTTTGTTAGTTACATTTGGGTATGACCGTCCCAGAAGCAAGAAGCTATGGAAGAATGGATTTTAAGAGTGTTATGAAGAATAACCAAGATTTGCATACACTGCTTAAGTGCTTATGCAAATGTTCCTTGTTCTCAGGATTATAAAATGCATGCTAGAAGCTTCGCTATGTCACTTCAGCTATTTGTCTTGAATCTGGCAAAGATACACAAAGTATCTGCCTCTTGGAAATTACATATTCCACCTCTCTACACAGAAGAAAGTGCTCTGTTTTCAATTATCACATTTACACAAAATTTTTATGTGTTTCAGACACAAAGCCAGTATATTTCCCTCTTCTTGGTCATCTTTATGATGCCTATTTCAACCTCACATGATAAAGATAGAAGGCAGAGTAAATTTGGTAGAATGATTCTCAGAGGAGAAACGCCTTGCTGGTTTATCAGGAAAGTGAAGCAACTTTTGTGCTTTTTACAAACCTGTTTCCCCCTTCCCCTTTGTTGCTGCTGTTCTGAACCAGCCCACTGATGAAGATGGAGGATTTGCACATACTGGAGACTGATGTCTTTTACTTATTTACAGACCACAGCTCCTTTTGTGCAATGCAGCTTGCAGTACTCTGAAGAAACATCCACTACTCTGAATTATTACGGACTCCATCCTCTTTCTGTTGAGCATTGACTTGCACAAGACAGCCAGTCATTCCAGTTTGATTACCATGAACAGCAGCACCAATGCATGACAGGAAAGCTGAGATTACCCTTGAGATTACTTCGTTTTATCAAAATAACAACATGGCTAAATATTCTATGCAAAATTCCAGTCTAAGTCTGGAAGAGAAACCACAAATGATCCAGAAGAGCAAGAGATGCTCAACTTTAAGAAGGCATCCAAGCAATGCTAATATAAAACTAAAGCAGTTTTAGGAAAACACAAATAAGGACACCGAGAAGACAACACTAAATTCACATGGGTCAGACCAGATGAGTTTTAAAGGAATACCCAATTACTATTACCCTCACAAAAATATTAGAGAAATTAATTGCTTAACATCCAGATCAAAAGCTCAGCTGTACTTTTACTGAAATTATTAAATGGGACATCTTATGCCCTCTGTAAAGGCAATCGCCCACCTTAATCAGAACCTCAGATTCTTCCATAGTGTCCTGCAGAGAAAGCTGCTCCCCCTCGGTTAGGAAGTGATCCATCTTACTGCAAATCATTTGAGTCCGAATGGTTTCTTACAAACACCAACATGAACTTCCCTGTCATTTCTCTGTCACGCTGAGAGTCCAAAATACACAGAATAATGCACCAGAGCTTTTCAACAGTGAATCACAACTGACACAACTTGGAAGATAATCAAATACAGCTACACTCAAGACTTTTTGGTGAGTAGGCTGGATAAGTAGTGCTGAGATTAAAGAGTGCAGGGAGGTTGAAGTTATTTGGCCGTTCTCTTGGAACCCAACATTAAAAAAGGCCTTGAGAATCTCTCTCACTTGAGGATCCCTCAGACCCTTCTGATAAAGAGCAATAGGGAGTAAGACAACTAAAACGTATTCTACCCTCCCCTTAAAACAGCTACAAATTGGTGGAATCTCAGAACCAGACCCAGAAATACTTAAAAATACTTTCCACTATATTCTAGACTAGCAGCCACTGCTTAGCCTTCTATTCCTTTAAAGGGGAATGAACATGATTTTAATTTAAGTATCAATATTTTTAATTATTGTAATATGAAGAGGAAAAAACTTATTGCACTGTAGTCCTGGAACACGAATAAAAAAGAGACAAATGACATCCAAAAGTTATTCCTGTACATCTGTTTTCACGTCTTTTTACACTTACAGATATGGATGTAAATTGTCTACAAATGTGGGTCAATACATCACGTACATCTATCTACAAAACGATCCAGCTGCTTCCTCTAAGGGTTAAAGTAAAAAGCAACTGCCTGCGTATGCCTGGTTCTGACATTAGAATTAGCATAAATAGTTTACAATTATGTAATGAAGGGGCTGCAATCTGGATGGAAAGAAAGAACCAATTGAGGAGTATAATCATCTTGCATCACCACAATATGAAAACAGTTAAAATTTGAAAAGGAATACCCAAAGCCATCGATCAATCTAATACACCATAACAAGCCTGACTATCATCCCCTGTGATGGAATTCAGGCTGCCTTAAGAACTCAAGAAGTTAGGGCCCCCAAAGACGTGTGTGTGTAAAAAAAATTAATAATCTTAACATAACTCTAAAAGTCTTGGCTGAAATCACTCAGATCCCATGTGAGTGTCACGCATCTCATTTACCATGAAAGTGTACACCAGAAACATTCCAGAGCAGTAAGACAACACGCACCATCCATGTTTTAAAGCTGCCAGGCACAGGTTCACTAGTTCTGAAAGAGATCAAGCCTTAAAGTTATACTTACGGTTATAAATTGTTGATGGCAGCTGACTAGATTATAAGTGAGTGAAGTTCATTTCCAGAGAGACTTACCTGGCAGAATTCCATGGGAGCTTTTTAGCTATTGCTTTTGCTAGGGACAGCCTAATAGCTGAACTCCAGTTTTTCTGAGCCATGGAACAGCTTTAAAAAAAATAAATTAAAAAAAATACAAAGACAGACAGATCATTGCACCACACAATCCAAACTTAACTTTCCCACTGTATACTAATGTATCACGTGTTTTTGCACTGTTTTGTCAGCAATTTCCTTCAGCATAGTTTCTCTATATTTAGGGATAGAAAATGTACCTGTTAGATCTACCCCAAGCTGAGGGGACAAAATTTAATTAGATGGAAGCAACTTCTGCTTAATATTTGCTTGCTTAAATTAAGGGAACAAAAACATTTTTTTGAATTTCTGCATCTAGAAATGCCTTTCATTTTTGCACGTCGTACAGAATACTAAATGGAGACATGTCATACTATAGAGGGCATTTATTCATGAAGTTACAGCCTTGCAGCATGATCAACATCAACATTTTACTGTCTTGGCTAGGTGTTTAAACAGCTTACAACATGATTCAAACTTGACTTCAGGCTTGACCTTCTATCCAACACTAATGCAGCTTAGTAGACTATTTTACAATGCTATATAACAGATTGGAAAACAGCTCTTCACAGGATAAAATACTTGCTTTGTGCCTGGCTTTTTTTCTGTGGAGCCAGTACACAAGAAAACAAGTCATCACACTATATAAAGCAGAGAAACTGGACTTCAGACAAATTGTCAGAGTTCTCGCCTATATAAACCCTCCCATACCTGTCCTACTTTTTTGTAAGGAGATCACAAAATTTTGACTTAGAAATTTTACTTAGGTTTTAGGGTTGGGGAGAGGAGCACATATTCTAAGACTTTACACTGGACAGTAAAACAAGCTTTCAGCCAGCCAAGGAGTGTGGATCTAGAACACTGTATTAATAGAGGAAATTAAAAGCATCTAATTTATGGCCACATGGACCCCAACAAATGTGTCATGAGGGTAAGGTGGAGTGCCCACAGCAGCAGGAAGTGTGGCATGGTGACTCAAGCAGGACCTCACAGTTTTAGTTCCCTGGGACCCATCACAGTGCATTCAGCACTCTCAGCTGTGGAGCCTGCAGGCTCAGCATCTCCAGCAGACAAAGTCCTGTTGATTTCTGCTGCCCTTGCCCCAGATACCCAACTGAGTATCTTCCAGTGAAATTCCAGGCATAAAGAAAGCATAAGCATATTTACTACCATTATTTTGTAGGTGACCACACTGCTGCACTTTGATATCTCAAGCTGAACTATCAAAAACAGTCCTGAAATTCTCTAATCCTTAACTCTTATGGGCAAAGATCGCCAGTTGTGGACATATGCTTCCTAAGGATTAGGGTGAAACTCAACACATTCGTTTCTAGTCAAGACAATTACCAGGTTTGAGCTCCAGCCCTGGGGACTTAAATGAATGCACAAGTTCCTGTAGTTTATCATTCTTAGACTTTAACTGCTCACACTGAATTTGCAAGTCAGCATTCAGGCAGAAGCAACCAAAAGATCTTTGCAGAGGGAAGCTATCCTCAGAGTTAGAAAGCAACAACTTCAGAAACCATGAGAAAGCAAGTAACTGTAAACATACAGAAATATAACAGCCTCTGAAATGGGATACCTCAAAATGAGGTACATCTCATAGTTCAGAAGAGTTATAGAGCATCCATTTCAATTATGATACTTTAATGATAGCTACCCTAATTACCTAGAGAGGAAAAAAAAAAAAAAACCAAAAAAAACACACTCTTGTTCAATTCCTGGCATTTAATTTGCTTGCTGGGGAAACCCTGTGCTTAATAGGTATTTATGTTTCTTTCCTTGCAAGGAATATGTTGTCATGGAGCACTGATCACAGGCATTGGTGATTCTGCGTTTCTGCTTCCTTCTTTTTCTTCTGGCTTTTTGAACCACACATCCTTCGCTGGAGGGACAGCATCTTACTACACATTAGCCTTAACCTTTTGCTAGGTATGCAGGGCAAAGCTATAGAGAGCTGTGATTATATTTGTTTTGATTTCAGTGAATGGTCTCATCCAAAAGCTGCTCTTAAAAGTCTTTCCCCATTTTTCATTGGCACTTTGCTTTGACAGAATGGAGTTTCCTTTCCTTGGAGTGAGAAGGTGGCAGATGGGAGAAGGAGGAGGATCCAAGCAGATAGAAAAGTACTGCACAAGACTCATGCTGAACTTGTCAACAGAACAAGATTTCTTTACTACAGTGATTAAAAAAAAAATAAAGTGGCTGCTTCTTTATTCAACAAATCTGCAAGAGCTATACTGTAGCATTCAGGCTTTTTTATTTTAAGGTATTCAGAATTTACCTAGGAAGAATCTTGCCTTGCAGTTAACTTGATCAACAGTGTACTATCAAGACTGAAGGAGTCTGAGTGACAGCAAACCATCATACTGCTCCTGCTGTAAGTGGCAGGCAACACAAGGCTTGGATGTAAGCAGAATATATTTGGATTCCTGCCTCCTTTCACTAGTAGGTGGCAAAATAAATCTCAGGGGGGAAAAAAAAAAAACAAAACAAAATGCTTAAAAATAGGGTGAGTGGTCTTAGAACAGCAAGAATATCAAATCCTGACACCTTTAACATTTTTTCTCTTTTGGGCCTACAGAAAAAAATTCACATGAGTATTAAGTTTATGACTGTCCAGGTACACCAAAAAAGCAGCATAGACTAACAACCCTGATTATGTCTCCATTCTGGCACAGGGAGACTTGCAGCTGCCTTCTTCCTGCCTGGCATTCCTCTATAGGAGAAGAACAGGAGAACTGCACTACTGGGACTAAAGGAAGACTCCAGGTTAAATAAGCATGTCTACAAGTTGCCTCCAGTATGAATCCTTTCGTTACCCACCAAAAAGTCCTGTAATAGAGGAGACTAAAGTCATGTTCAGTGACGACAAATCAGACAGAGAGGGAGCCATCCAATAACTCATGATAAGGCACAGAGACTAATGAGACTCTTCCCCTCCTCTGCACAAAAGTGACAAATATTTACGTTTCTTGCCTAAGCAAACATCTACTTCTAGGAAAAGGCCAGAATTACCCATGCACTGCGTCTACAACAGAGAACCAGTGAGTGCTACAAATTTGTCATACATTAACACATCATCCTGCACGTTCAATGTGAAGCACACATTAACATGATAAATTCATATACAACTGTGATTTCTGAAGTAATCCCATTTGGAAGGCTCAGTTACAGAACTCCCCTTGAAGTAAAGGTCACAGATTTGATCTGTTATATTACATCAGCAGGGAAAAATAACAAATTATGAATTATTCCTATCAAAACTAGGCAACAATTTATTTTACAGGAGTTGCAAGTAAGCATTTATTAAATCAGTATCAAAAAAAAAAAAACATGTTGGCAAACGTAACAGCTACCAAGATTCTGTTAATACAATGAAATTCAGAGGTTACACTGCAAAACAGTCCTTACCCCTTGAGCATACATACATCTTTCACCATTGACACATCACACACCAAGCATCCCATGTGCTCATTTAGAAGTACATTTTGCAGGGCTTTAAGAGATACACCTTTCTTCTCATTCAATTTTAAAAGACCTTGAAATGTTCGGAACTGGAAAAAAAAAATAGTACAAGAGAAAACATGCAGGAGGAAACAGTTCAGGGGAAAAAATAGGAAGTTTGTAAGCCAAAACAAATGTCCCTTTCCAGTCAAGTGAGCTCCCTACTCAGAATTAAACTACTGTATGGATTTGCGTTGCTTGTCATCCTGCCCATTATCTGAGATGTCTCAACTCAGCAAGATAGCAGCTGGTGTCACTGAAACTCAAAGGCATAGAGAAGACAACCTCCAGTTTAATATCTTCAACATTCACAGCAAAGCATCTGCTTACTTTTTCAATCTCTTGGCAACTCAAATTTGTCACCAAGGTCATGATGGGGTAAAAATATTTTTAAAAATTAATAGCAAAATGCCTAAAGAAGAGGAAGGGAAAATGATTAATTATGTATCCCAATAGAAGAATTTCTCCGTGTTTTCTTGAGTTGTAGTTCTGAGCATCACCCACAAGGAAAAAAAAGAAAGCTCATCAAGTTCAGAATCCTTTCTATTCAAAGTTCTTGAGTGACAGAAATTCTTTCCTACTGAGAAAAATGGAAACTGAAATCTTCTAGCCATGTATGTCCTTCACTCATCAGAAAAGGACTGTGTCTTGCTTTACAGAATGTCTCATTGGCAGTGATACTCTGGGGGATACAGAACAGCCTCATTCTCTTTTACAATGTGAATAAGAGGAGATTTGTGAACAGCTAATAGATTTTTAAGTCTCTAGCACTGCAGGTCACATAATATCAAAACTCTAAGTATCTGCTGCATTTTGCAAAGTTCCCCAGAGGAACCCAGGTCTGGGAAGGCCAAAGAAAGGGCCACAGAGAACACTGGAGGTCACTCTCACAGCTGGTATAAGCATTGGAAATTTCATTGTGGTACAGCATCACATGAGCTGGCTGAAGGTATTTCAAAAAAAGATGTACGAAAGAGTAAATATGATTGCCAGGCTCCCTGGGTGTAATCTCACACTCACAGAACAGGCCATGTAAAAAACAAATAGCAAGTGAATATTACCCATGTGTAAGAGCAGAGTTAAACATTGGATTTCATGTCCTCTTTATCAGCTGCTTTGGCAGTTTCACCTCTTTCACCTATTGCCTTGGGCTACTTCTCCCCATCATAATCACTTTATAGTAATCTAGTAATTTGTTCCAGTACAAGACTACAGAGCAGGGATATAATAAGATGCTAAATCTGCACAAAAGGCAGAGAGGAGAGAGCTAAGCGTAAAACATGAGTTCCTGGCATTATATGAAGGCCTTCCTAGAAAACATTTAATTTAGCAAATCAGTGCTATAATATACACAAGCAATGTTTAAGCCAGAATCAATACATCATATATTATCTTCTCAAGGTAATTATTCCATTAGATTTGTAGAGGGGAGGAATATGCAGGCCAGAACACTTATTAAGCTAAGGAAAATGTCACTATCTCATCTGAAAAAAAATCGATCAAGAAGGACTCAGCATACTATTTTTTAAAATCACTACAGTTTTGGAGGGGTTTTTTGTTGTTTTTGTTGTTGGTTGGGTTTCTTTGTTTTTAAAAACAGACAGGTGTGCTACCATCTTTAGCAACTTTAGAGCTGTCACAATCAAACACATAGGTAATACAGGCATTTTGCTCCTCGAAGACTGACAGGCACCAAGACCTTTATATGTAGCAGTAGTCTCTCACTTCATTCAGCTTCCTGCTAACTACAGTTATGTTTGAAATCATGCCATAAACAACTATAACATGCTTGACCTGATTCCTGTTTGATTTATTTGATCAGCAAGAATATATCAACCCTTCTCACTGCTCTGCAAGAAATGTTAAATGTGCTGTGTTAAAAGTCTCTTAAAGGGCCGTTCAGTATAGCTTTCAGTCCTTCTCGTTTTCTCACTGTTCAAATAAGCCCAACAATCTAAAAATAAAATGAGGCAAAGACATTTCTCAGAAATAATAATAGTCCCAGTTTAGCCTGGTTGCTTCTTGGAGACTCTGCAAAAAGCACAATAGTGAAATGAGTCTCAAAAGCATTTTTTAATTACTTTGTTACTTCCCTTCCATAAAGAAGTGTTTGAGTGAAACAAATTCAGAAAGCAAGGACAAGTGAAGGGTAATTTTTACAAATATGCCAACTTTCATCTCTAGTTTGACTTTTTTGCCCTAGTATTTTTTTTTAAATACTCACCTCTCTAAAGCTAATAGCTTTTAACAAAATGCTTTATTTTTACCCTGAATGCTTCTCTAGGCTTGCAAGCTTGAATGGCTTCTTCTTTGTTATTAGTAAGTAAAACCATCTTGGTTGCCAGCAAATACCTCCGGATTTTCTCCACTACAATTTCCACT
>VYZV01036174.1:15244-27841 GCA_013401275.1 Pandion haliaetus | reverse complement strand
TCCGAGGGTTGGCGCCCTGGCGCCCTCCGCGAAGCCTATTGGCTGTAGACGGGGGAGGGGCGGCGCAAAGCGCCGGTGCGCGGCGCGATTCGGTAGGCGAAGGGAGACGGCTGGGAGGAGCCATCTTGAGAGCGGGAAGGATGCCGAAATGCCACACGGATCCACCATCTTGATTGGGGGCAGGGCATGGGAGAACGGCTTTGGGCGCCATCTTGAATACGGGCAAGGGCCCCAGCGTGCACATTGTGTTGTCACCCGCAGCGCGGGCCGGGGCCTGCGGGAGCGGCCCAACCGCCGCCGCCATGTTGGCTACGGGCAGGGAAGCCGCGTGCTCCTCTCCGTTGCCATCTCGACTAAGGGAGAGCGGGCGCCTCGCCGAAATGAGGTTAATGATTTAGCACTGCCAGTCTGGGGACTTTTAATGCCGCTAGACGGCACTTAAAAGTTTTATTTAAGATACAGGATAAAGTCTGTTCAGTCGCAGTTAATGTCTTAAGGATAAAGATTACCCGGTGGGTGAGAGAGAACTTGCGAGGTAAGACATAAGACCTACCTGCTCTGCTCACGCATCAGGATAATATTTTTCCTAAGTTACAGTCCTGAGACAGTTTGCTGACCAAAACAGCTCTTCTTCCAGTCAGGTGGATCTCGGTAGTTAATTACATAAGCTTGTTTCACTTTTAATGTGTGTCATTGCCTGTAGGTCATACTTCTGCAGAGATACAGGTAAAAAGCCACAGATTTCCTATTTTTGGGGATTTTTCAAACCTCTTAAAAGATTTCCTTTTCAGGTGCTGAGCCATCTAATTTAGTAAATTTAAACCTACTACAGTGGACTTAATCATGTTAGATACTTTCTGTGGCTCCCTTCAAAATGATTGTCAAGCTCGTTCATGTGCCACAAGATGAAGGCCCCTAAAAAAATCAAGGGAGAAGTGGGCGTCCATCTGGTTCCCGCTGTAAATGGTGCCGGTGCATTTAGTTTGTTCCTGTGCAGGAACAGGCACACGAGGACCGGGATCCTGATAGAGGCCGAGCAGATCTTTCGATCATCCTCCTGTCCACCAGGACACGGCTGGTTCCTCTCCACGAACGTCACTCTGCAAAGCAGTTTGCTTCCATAGATGAAATGCTGTGTGTCTCTGTTTAAATATAGACAATATTTGCTCACTGGGAATTCTACTAGCAATTACTCATTTTCTTTGCCTCACTTGTCATAACCCCATCCGTTGACTGCAGCACAGAATTAATTGTCCCAGACCTTGTACAAGTCCCTTGTGTAGCATTAAATCAAATATCAAATGTCCAGTCCACATTGATCTTGGCTTCATTAGCTGCAACCCTGTTTTGAGAGTTTCTAGGCAACATAATACTGGTCTTACAGTAGAAAGGATCCTTCGTACCTCACCAGCCCACCCACTTTTCAGATTTTTGTGAAAACATTTGTACAATTCTGCCAATCTGCCTCTGTTGTCAGTGGTAAACAGTAAGACACTAATATAGATCAGTGCCACTGATGGAAGCACCTGAGCTGTAACACAGCCGTGTCAGGGGTATATATGTGGAGGTTTAGAGAAAGATTTTTAAAATACTGTGCAAATGAAATTCAGAGTCTTATCCTTGGGCAGTGTTTCTGCTTAATGTCAGGTAGCTTTGACAGGTACAGACATGCATTTTATATTCTCATTTCTTTCTGAAGCGTACACTAGACACATGAATATGGAAAAAAAAAGTTAAAAGTGAAACCATCTAGTATTTTCTCCTACACATGTATGACTGTGTGGGTTCCTAGTGCCAGGTGCTTTATTTTCTCAGAGCGTGGGGCAATGCTCAGGTATTTTTGTGGCCAGGACCAGACATCAACTTACTGCCTCACTCTTGTCACCATTTGTGAAATGCAGGCGTTTTCATTGACCTTGGATCTCACCACGAGCTGGTAGCTCTAATTTCTTTATCTTTGATTTATTGGGCTCACCAGCCATTTGGCCCTTGTTCCAGCAGTGAAGTTTAAAATGGAGAAGTATGTTCTTACCTATTGCTACAGGCGACTAAAGGCCTCACCTGAAACCGAAGTTATTTTACTAGGTACTGCATATGAAAGGGTCAGCTTTTGCCATAGGTAAGAGATTTACAACTTAGATGAGGCAGAGAATTGTAAAATGATGGGATTATGTGATCCACTTTAGAGTTGCTGAGCTGAGAGCCAGAGAGATAGTGATTTGATCAAAGCAGAGCAGGAATTTAACTCCCAACTCACAAGTCACAACACACTTTCTTGAACTACGCCTGTTTTAAGCTCTATTTCCCATGGAGGTGTTTCACTTCATCTTCCCTTCAGAATAATCTGTTTTATATACTCTTAAGTAAGAAATCCTTTCATATTAGAGGATGGTATGGAGACAGTATCGCTCCTTTTTTTTTGTTTAATATGGGATATTTCACTCTACTTGTAAAGACACGTACCCTAAAGAAAAGTACCCTGAATGTGACGCAGACTTTGAAAAAAATCATCAATGCTAGATACTGATCAGTAGTAAAAACAATACCTGATTTTCTAGTGGCTATTGACATTAGTTTATTGCATGTGCAGATATCCCAGCTGCTTTTCAGATATCTTTGGAAAAACAAACATAGGTAGATGCCATCAAAGAATTATTACTTTCCAAAGACCTCTCCTGTGCAATTGTGGTCTAACTTGAAAGACTCTTAGGGTTAATGCAAGCTCACTCACATTTTCCATCGTTCCAGCAGAAATGCTGATTATGCAACATTTTATCAGACCTTTTCCTGTAATATTAACAGAATTTGTTAGACAGCATCTTTTCAGATAATATGGTAGCAAACTGACTAGCAATACTGTTGGGTAATACACAGTCTTTCTCTGGGCCAAACAGGAGAATGCATTTAGGAACAAAATATTACTGTATACAAAAAAAACAGCTGGAGCAGGACTTGCCTCTGTATATCTTTTTGTTTGTTTTCAAAAAGAAACCCACATGAAAATGGTCATGTGAAAAAAAAAGAGGATGGAGAAGGGAAAAAATATGAATCAGCTGCTTTTGTACAACCCAGCAAAATGGTCCCACCCTCCCCCGGGCTCCGGTTACTCACTTGCTAGAAAGGCCTTGGCGGGGCACACCCAGGTTTTTCTCTTTTTAAGCCCTTCCTGCCTATGTTACCTCTGTGAATTTAAATTACCCTGCAGGGAAGAAAAAAAATCTGAAACAAAAAAAGACCCTTTTCCTGCCTTTTTTCCTTTGTATTTTTAAAATAGCTGTGAAGCATGTGCTACATTTCCTTCACGGGACACTTCTCTATGTTTCTTTGCAAACTAAAAGGTTTTTTCCCCTTCTTCCTCTTCCACCCAATGTTTCTATCAGTGACTTGAAAACAAGAACCCTTCTAAAATATGGCCTCTGTTCAGGAACCTGAACTACTGTGCATAAGGGTATATCCTAGATACGGGTTTTAATGACAATTGTTTTCCTGCAAGTTCCCCCTCCTCCCCTGTTATTCACAGTACCCTGCGAGGTCCTAAACCAGGAAACTCTTTGATATATAACTTTGCTACCAGTATAGTCCCAAAGAAACTTTGGGGGCAGAGGGTGTTTAAAATACTTTTGCTTCTTTTTGTTGCTTTTATTTATTTTAAACCCCTTTCTATTAACATGGCTGTTTTGTTTAAAAGTATTTGCAGCTTTAGCAACATCTTAGGATGCCAGAACATTCTTTTGTGCATCATTCATGATGCCACATCACAGCTCTGGAAATGGTTAGTCTAGAGCTAGCAGAGAACAAGCAAACCCACTGCTGCATTTATCAGTCCAACAAAGACACATATGGCTTGTGATCAGCCAGTCAGTTCACACGTGACTCAAAACTACCAAGAGCACAGGTATCTTCTGACTCAGCTCCTACCTAAGGGAAGGGGAAAGGAGCGGGACCAGAAGTGTCATAAGCTACACAGCTGGGGTTACTGGAGGAAGAGATGTGGGTACGTGGAGGATCGCTGGAGAGCTGGTTATGTTCATTCCAGTGCTTGGGAAAAGTTCATTTCTTAACTGCAGGTGTGTGGTTTTACAAGCAGCATACATCATTAGCAAGGGGAGTATTTTTCCCACCGGTCCATAAGAGTTTGGCCGCATAAAGTATTATCAAAAAGTACACCAATTGGTAATTGATAAATAAATTGGTTTGGAATTGAGCTTAATACACCTTCAGTATTAAATAGCAGTAAATGCTTCAAACCAGTTCGCAAATTCCCTAAGCTGGATTTTTATGACAGCTGTGCCACCACAGCAATTTGAGGCCTCCCTTCCAGGGACAAGATGAAAAGTACTTTGCAAGCAAGTGTATCTGCACTTGCAACTTTTATTAGTGTTGCCATTGCACATTCTGATTTCACCTTTTAACAGGACTGCCAAACTGTATCTACAGGTATTTTTCGTGCTGCAAGCAGTTATATCAACTTAAAATTTTTAGTATAATCACAACAGCTCATGTTTTATGTTTCGTTCCTTCTTTCTAATCTGTGTCAAAATGAGAGATTTATCTGTATGACTTGTTCTGTTATCGGTCCATGTTATCTCAGAACTTCCCTGTCGTCGCTGCTCCTAGGGGATGCTTTTGGGTGACTCATTTCCTGTGAAGGATGAACCAGCCGTTTCCTGGCTATCCAACACAGGACTTTTTTTTTCCTTTCAGTCTGCATTGGAGTGATGTGGATTAATCTATGGTTTGATTATACCCCCTGCAACTTACATCAGAACTGCAACTCTTCACTGCAGCCTTCTAAGATAATAAAAATGTCAGCCTGTGTTGCTTAGGGATCGTGGCTTGCCCCTGGTTACTTGGGCTGTAGGCTCTGTGATTTTGGGCTGTGGAATTAAAATAATTACAGCGATACAGATTTAACAGTGCCATCCTTCCAGTCACTGCAACCCAGTTCTCTTAATTCAGCCCATTTCAGTTCATAATAAATGGAATGTTAAAAAAGCACCATAGGGCAAAGATACCAATCTTACAACATACATCTAAGCCCAGAAATTTTGAATTAGCTAGTAAGTACTACCAAGATTGCATATTGGCATTTGAGAAATCCAGGTAATACCCTTTGGGGTTTTTGTGTTAGACACAGGTTACTAGAAGACTGGGTCAGTTTCTGTATTGATTTTGTGCCCATAATTCCAGCTTTTTCCTCCGACTGCATTTCCAATTTCCTGAGCCGCTATTTATTCATACTTCACATGATGATTCTAACTGTTGTGGACAGCTTGCTTCAACAACGCCACCAAGCTAAAAGATTGCCTGGCCATTGTAATGCTAGCCTGAGGTATCACAACTCTTTTCACTGCTTTTTTTTTAAATTATTCTTTTAATCTTATTTCCCATCACTTCGTTTGAATATTTAGATTCATTAGCCTGTCATACATCTGTAATGTTTGGGAAGAAAACCCACACAATAGGGATATTGCTTCTTGAGTCTGAATGTAGCACATGTTGTAGGGATGATAACTGAATAATTCATATCCTTAATGATTTATTCATGCCCAAAAGCTGGATGCCTCCTCTCTGACTTTCCATTATCTCAAAGAGAATGCAAGTTCCTATTCAACTGTACTCATCTTAGGAGTGCCAGTGGCAGCCCCTGTACTGGCACACGAAGCAGGCTGTCTGAGGCAAATAGAGCAGGTGTGCATTAGAAACCACTCCCGTATGATGTTTCTGAAACATTTCTGCGCAACAACAAATGGGAAACTTGCCATTCCAATGCCATATATATCACCCTTGACACAGAAACTAAAATGTAGGTACTTTTTTTTTTTTTGCAAATTCTTCAGAAAGGAAGGTGGGCGAGCAAGTACATTAAGCTCTTTTCCACCGGTACACACGTAAGGTGAGATGCTGTGGTCACGGTGCAGGATGTTCTGAACGTGGAAAAAAGGCAAACAGGCCATGATTCCGTGATTTGATACCATAGAGCTGATCTTATTCTCCACGAGAAATTTCAGGGTTTTTTTCCATTGTAAAGTTACAGATTCTAAGACATACAAACATAGCAATATTGTTTCCTACCCTGTCAGGAAACCTTGCAGGAAAGCCTGGACAAATAGAAGCAGTTCAGACTAATCTCTTTCCTGTCTAATGTGGGCTATCAAAAAATACGCCTTTGGTAAAAGTTTGTAAGACCACGACCTGAGTCTCCTGACCTAGGTGAAGATTTTGCAAGACATTCAAATTCCATCTGTCTTGAAAGCATGAAAGATGATTCTGTGTTTCAGCAAAGTCTCCAGACCCACAGGCAACACTAACCCAAGCCGGCTGGTATGAAATTTCCTAATTGTTTATCCTGTAATCCTGACTTCTTTTGTCCTTGGAATAGGCTCTACATCAGCATAATTAAAAATGTCAAACACGCTTGAGAAACTCTCCAAGTTGCTAAAAATGAATGTGAATTTCCTTCCCGCAGCCTCGCTTCATCTTTCCCTTACTCTGGCCTCAGCTTTACAAAGTGGTCTGTTTCCAGCCCTTCAGCATAGTTTGCATTCCACTGCCAAGAATGAACATTTATTTATACAAACAACCACCCTTACAAGCACATCTCCCGGTGCTATCCCAGGGCAGGGAAATAAACATAATTTCTGTTCTCTTCTGTAGCTGCAGTTCTACGTTTCTTTTTTCTTTATTCAGGGGCATTTTTTGCAATGAAAGATTAGTGCAGTTCAGTCGCTTTCCCATGCTACAAATCTGCTCAGAAATGGACTGGAATGCTCTTTCATTTCCTTACAATGATTTGATTTTATTACCCTCTAATGATGGTACCAGTTTCCTGATAAACCACTTAGGGGGTCTTGATGGCTCAGCCGCCGGTTTTCAGAGAGGTCTCACTCACGCTGGAACCTCGAGGGCTGTGCGTAACTCACAGAAACCCTAGTGCCTGTTTCCCTCAAAAGCACACCAGTAACCTGGTTTTCCCAAGTCCGTTGTCGGTCTGCTGTGTTATACTGATTCTTCCAGCTGACATTGTAAGAGACATCAATGGTAAATGAAACAGCAGCTACCAGGTGAGCAGCACTGTAACAGACTAATGTGGATGGGAGCCTGAAGCTCATGCATTATTTCTAAAGCTTCTCCATCACTCACCTGTCAGGCTGAGGTATTGTTCACTGAAACGCTAGCTCATCACCGATGTCCTCTGTCCTCAGGTTGTCTCCCATTGCATCTGCCATCTGAATGGATATTGCACAGATGCTAGATGACTCCAGACAGGGGAATTTCATAGTCTGAGCACAGTTCATTTAAATGAAAAAAGGGGCCCTAAAAGAGATAGAGATACACATGCAGAGCATCTAGAGAGCTCCATTAGATGTGTATGTCTGCACGCTGCTTGCTCTCTTACTGTAAGCATGTCCGATTTTGCTGTGTGCGAGCCAGCTTCCATTTCTCAGTTGATATAATCGTTTGTAGCTAAGAGTAATATTTAGATTGGTAACGTTTACAATTACCTCCATCAGCAAATAAGATAAAGTGGGTTTGTTCGGAACACTCTTGCTTGCATGTCTAAAGCAACCTTCTAAGAATCGAAGCATTTAAGTAGTTTCTGAAGGATCCAGGGGAATGCTTTTTTAAAAAAATAACAGCAAGATGGTATTTAAGATGTAGTCCCAACACTATCTTTTTAGAAGGAAAACACAGACAGCTTCTTTAGCTATATTGCCAAACGAAAGTCAATGAACTCCTGCAAATGAATGAATTAGGAATTTTTAGTGACTGCTTTCCATGAATCATTACTGAGTATTTTATGGATCTTACTGCTTTCTTAGTAAGCTTACTGTTGCAAAGCTTGCAAAGATACATTTACTTTTGCCTCGGTGTAAGATGTTGATCTTTCTCTTCTTCACTGTGATGCACGACGAAGGGCTGATGTCCTTTAAGAATATCCCCGTAACATGCCTGGGTATGTACTCAGGTCTAAATAGATATTGCTATGTTCTGGAAGAGGAGCATAATTACAATTAGGCCTCGTGCTGATTAGCTCGTACAGTATCATCACGACTAATATACAGCAGGAGAGAAAAACCTCATATTGAGCACACAGCTGGCAACATACCACTACCTCCTCCTCACTAGGCTTCCATTCAGAGCAGGATTTATTCTAATCTCGCAGGTTAAAGTATGCATGCCTGGAGCACACCAAGATGTATGCTTACTGGATTCTTCACATGGCTTTTTTGAAAGTATTTTTCATTAAATTATATCAGCGAGTGTACTGGTAGAAAGTTCAGCAACATTTGAAGAGGTGTCCTATAATCTAAAGGTATATATGCACACACAGAGACATACATAAGTACATATGTGTATATAGCTCAATATTGGCCATGTATATTCCTCTGTATTTGAGTATGCAACACCCTGATTAGTGCACTAATTCCCCTGGAGATAAGGGAGAAGCAAGTGACCCCAAAATGGCATGAAGCAGCACAAGGACAGAAACACAGAGGCGTACCAGCTCTATTTTGGAACTGGCAAAATTGTGCTCCCTCTCTTCCTTCCCGAATACTTCTTTTTGACGTCACGCATGCAGCTCATAGGCAGTTCAGCAGCGCAGCTGAATTAAAGTCCTTGTTTCCGCATTGATTCAAGAACAAATATGTCCAAATACATCTGAAAAAGCAAGAGGACTGACACACCAAACCGCTGTGTGCCTGCCATGAGGCCCGCATTGTCATACAGGCTAATAAAGACATCATTTTCCCAGGGCTTCAGCTCTATTAAACACAAAGCTCCAAATGATTTCCTACTTGGATCAAAGATGTGTTTGTTCCAGTGCCACTTAAGTTTAAAAGGCAATACTGGGAATGAATGAAATCTCCCCAGCGGCAGCTGCTGAGGTTCAATTGGTTTGTCAGTGCCATAATTATGCAGCGGACGTCTTCTGTTTGCTGGCCCATATGTTCCTGAAGGATGTTATGCAATGGAAACAGCGCAGGGAAGCCTTGCTCCCAAAGTTAAGGGGCTTTTGCTTTTGTGGTATGAAGGCTTGCTTATGTTTCAGATGATGAAAATGTTACGAAATCTCACCTTCCGATTTCAGCCTTAAAACCAGAGTTGCTCTTATTTGATCAAACTAGATGGAAGTCTATGAAAAGAAAGAGTGGCCTACATCCAGTACCCTAGAACTGGTGTTTTAATACGGAGACTGACCACTTCTCAATATTATTTATATAGTTACAGCTGGCCTCTGAAAGCGAGTGCACCCCTCGGCTAATGTAAGGAGCTGTCGGTGCGATCAGTGGCAGGGTTTGGTGTGACCCTTGGTGCTAAGAATAAACGTGGCTTCCTGTCTAGCCAGCCACTGCTGCGTAGCCCATCCACCTCTTCCCCACAGCACTTCTCATCGTTGTAGGTTAGGGTCTGGATGCTGATGAGAAATGTCTGCTCATTAAATAGCTACCTCCTTGTCTAGTAGACTATACACCAAATTTTCTGTGTAACAGACATGAGTGTGTATTAAGAACTCCAGAGTATTAAATTAAGCATTAAAAGAACATTAAGACATGAACCTGCAAAACGTGAAGTCAGGGACAATTGAGAGCACTGGAGATCTCAGTTGCCAAAGGAACAAAAGAAACACAGTATCCTTTAGAACGTTTAATATTTAATTTGGTAAGGTGCTCGGATACTAGGGCAGCAAACGCGGAGGGCGATGACAGGGAGCACTGTGCGAGGGGTGCTTTATGTCAGCCACGGGCCTCGATGGGTGCACCAAAACACAGAGGCACAAAAGGCTCCTTGTTTGCAGAGCTGCCAGTTTTATGCACAGCTACCTGGTCTGCACACACCCCGTGCATTTGCTAAACACCATTTAATTTGTACGTGTTCTTGTAAAAAACACAGCATCGACGTCGTACAAAAGAAACTCCTAATGACCGGGCTAGTTAGAAAGGGAGGAACCGGTGGCAGGCACATCTTAAATGCTGGAGATCTGCCGCCGACTGACTCCCTGCTATTCATGTACTGCAAGCTGTTTTTCAGGAACTGAAACATTCTTCTTACAGGGCTAGCTTTAATTCAGGGGGGCATCTTTAGCTAAATTTTCTTGCTTTAAGGTCAGGGCTTAACAAAAATATGCAACTGATACTTAATTTATTGAGAAGATACTTCATTTCATACTGCGAGTTGACTGGTTACTTCTGCAACAACTAGAAGTCCGCTAGCAAGATTCTTCCCTCTTCAGCTTTGTCGTGAGGACTTAAGTACACATGTGGTCACCAAAGGAACAAAAAGGATTTTATGTAAACAGAGCAGCAGGGCTGTGGCTGTGACCCAGTCCTCTAATAGCCAGGCCTGCGTTCCAAAAAGCTTGGCCATGCACAGATAGCTATTTTGAGGTACCCATTTAGGCTTCAGGGAGCCAGCAGCCTAGGTGATTTTCTAAAGTGTTCACTGATGCCTCAGTCATCTGAGAGCATCTGCTGGAAGATCCAGTAAGAGACAGCTGGGTTTGCGGTGCAGGCTTGGAGAAAGTTTCCAAAGTGCATTTTCAGAAGTGCCTTTTGTGCACTTGAGGCAATTTCAGCTGAGAACTCCAGATCTGAACCCACCCATTGGCTCAAGTTTTGCTTGAATCTGTAGAGTGGGCTTAATTGTTTGCTCGTGCTCACACTTTGGAAAGTGCGTTATCACTGCTGTAGGACAAGGGTTGGCAACCTCTTACAGATACTATGCCAGAGTGTATTTTTCTTTTCCAAATTAGCAGCTAGGTGTGCCAACGCTGGGCTTTGCCGCCTCTCCAAGAGGCAAGATGCCATCCATCTGTGGTATTTTTCATCTGTGAGGCTCTCGGCTCCTGCTGAATGCAGTGCGCAAGAAGTGGGTGACAGAAGCTGGGAGCCACTGCCTCTTACTGGTGCCTCTGCAGAGACTGCCGATCCCAGCTACTGCCTCAAGCATGCCATTCCGAACCTATAAAAATTGAGCGCAGACTCAGCTCTCAGGGCAGAGAACTTTTCGCTTATTGCTTCCATCCCACACAAGGGATCTTCGGGTTGCTTTAAGATCACTTTTCTAAATAACTAATACCTTCTCTCTCCCTTCTTTCCTAGGCTTCCCTGTCCTCTAGGTGCTAGTGAGATTCTTGTCTTTCTGCAGACTGCTGTGCTCCATGGGAGGCTTCCCGAAGAATCTTGTGTGACCTTGGAGGAGGTAAGGGAGAGAGTGGCACTTCAAAACAGGGACAATAGTAGAAAATTACATTGGAGCAAAGGCTCCAAAGGTGGGAAGCCTGCAAGGCTCCCAAATGTCCTGTCAGCATCGCCAGATATCATGAGCTAATGAACTTGCCTGTGGCCAAAAACCTTGGGTGCTGCTCGGTAAGAGTTGTTTTGTGAGGGAGAAGCACCTTTCCTTTACATGGGCACCGCACCCTGGGTTTCCCCGCGCTCTCCCCGTGCCAGCTGTGGGCATCTGCATCGGCCCGAGCAACCCCAGCGGAGACTGTAAAAAGTAATCCCACACAGAGGGAACTTGCCCTCCTCTGGAAGTTCCTGGTTTACCAACGAAGTTATTTCTTCTACCTCCAGGAGCCATTTCCCATCACATTCTCGGCAAACCTTCATAAACACTTGAGATGTAAAAATGAGAGCTAGCTCGTTGCCTGTTGCTAGCGCGACTGACTTCTACATACACCCCCAGACTGAGTCACCATGGATTTAAAGTGCTTCTAAAAAGGTGAAATCCTCAAGCCTGGGAATGAGTTGAGGTGTCAGTTGTTAAAATTGTTCTGTATTGTAAAAAAGTAGGTTACTACATCTCATTGTGAACAATTACGTCTAATTACAAGTCACAGATTCACCACGAATACTATTTAATAACAAATTTCTGCCACACTTCATCCAGAGCGCGTTGTGAAGTAACGCATTACCTCTGGTTTGCGGATACGTAACGCCTGATGCAGAACAGAAGGAAAGAGTGTTTTGGCTCAGCTCAAAGAGGAATGGATGCTAGGCCCCGACTCACAGCGCAGTGGCTGAAGCTTCGGGTGATGTGTCCTCCAGCTTACAGCACTGCTTAGTTTAGTTTAGTTTAGCCGATGGTAGAAAAAACTAAATGATTTTAGTTAAACTTTAAAAGGCTGCTCAGAAGTACGTAAAGCTGCAGTGAACACTTTTACAATAAACTTAAACAAGCGAGATTTGCAACTTCCCCCTAGCCAACTCCCAAACGGGATGTTAATTTTTGCTGTTTGATACACAAAGAATTCCATCGACAGAACAGAAATCGAAAGAACCAGACACAGGAACGCCCTTATCCCCGCAGCGAGGACTGCAAATGGAGAAGTTTCGGTACTTGGCTGAGGCGACGTTACCGGTCAGCATTTTGAGGCCGTACTTTTAGCAGTGAGATAACAAGTTTCCCCTAGAGCTGGCACGATGAGAGGTCGGCGCACCTGGGTCGGGAGCTTTGCGCTAAACGTCGCTGTTCCCTTTAGCTGGAGCTCCAGGCGCGAAGTCCTCTGGCAGGAGTAAGGGGGTGCTGCCTTCGTCCCCCCCGCCTCAGTCGAAGGGACCGGGGGGCTCCCGCGCCGGCGCTGGGACT
>VYZV01036174.1:0-15221 GCA_013401275.1 Pandion haliaetus | reverse complement strand
GGGCGTGGTCGGGGGCGTGGCCCGGGGGGGCGCGTGGCCGGCGGCCGAGCGCCCTCTGCCGGGGAGCCGGCCTCGACAGCCGTAGGAAAAGGGAAACGGAGCAGAACCCGGGTTTTTGCATCATTCCCGGCTTGTTTTTGAGCCTGTCGCAGTCAAACCCCACGAAACCGTGAGGGCAAAAGGGGTTTTTTATCGGAGGGGAGGACGATGCTGTCCCACGACCGGCGAAGGTTGTGCTTTGTGAGAAATGCCACAAGCGGCGAGGGAAGCAATTAAAAGAGTAGCAAACGCTCCTGCAAGTGCCCGCTTGCCAACAAACATCTTCTTCCATTAATTAAGTGAAAGAAGATCATTTTAATACAAATGGCTGCTGGGGAGCAAAGTAAGTTCCCACAGCCAGTTGTATGCCAATACAATTACATAGTTATCCATAGCGCAGGACTGAAAAAAAAAAATCCCAGGAAAAGTAAAACAGCCTGCCTATAGAATTGTTAGGGAAAATAGTGGGCCGTTCTCCCCTGGCAGCACTAACCCTAAGTGTGAAGCTGCTCACAGATGGCAGCGTTAACAGGGTAACTAACACAATTATTATCGACGACGTAGCATTTTCTGCCCAAGTAACAGATTTGCCCTTCACTAATTTCAGCTTTCCCACTTCTTCCTGGGGAAATACAATATTAGGTCCTATTTATAGAAGTTCATGGTTTTAAATTAATTTTTTCCTTTGCTACAGCTGTTTTCAGTGGTTGATTACTGTTTGTTGGACCAGGCAATCCTTTGCCAGCTGGCTGTGGCTTTTATTAGGTCTTTTAAGACGACTTGATTTAGAGCTCACAGTTACGTTACAAGGACAGCAGCTCTGTAATGCAGACCCTCAAGAAAAGAGATAATTAGGACTCATGAAAAAAATTGCGTCCCGTTCTTTGAACAAAAACGCCCTTGTTTAAGGAATGTGGTGCTGTAGGCTAATATTTAACAGCAGTCCCTTCTCTCGCTCAGAGCTGGTGCATGCAGTTAGACCCTGCCTTCTATCAGATATACTGGATATTATTTTCTGGGAGCATCTCTCAAAATGGAGGAATGCCACCCTGTAGCAAGTACAGAATGTATCTTGAGGATTGTATTTCTGCAAGTAGGGCAGAAGGTACTGGTGGAAGGACGTGTTGAAACAGAAAAAGAGCTGAAGAGGTGCAGAGAAAGCTCTTGTACAGGGGAGGGGGATGAGAGAAACAAACATTGCGGAGAACAGGAAGAACGATGTGCTGGGAAATGATTAATCCACCCCAAAGGCCCTTGCTAAGAAGTGGTGGGACAAGCTCAATGATTTTTGGCAGCCGTGAGCTACTTCTGCTCTGCTCTCAACTCCCGTCTTGCAACCAGATGTGTTTAAGTACAGTTTCATCCCATTCCTGCGCCAGACACCACATCCCCCCACCAGTGTCCTTCACTCCATTCCTGGCAGCTCTCTGGCAATACGCCCCCTCCTGTATGTGTATTTTACGGCTGTCCCGTGTCCTTCTACCTCCAGTAAGTGTTTCTGAAGTGAGTGGGAGCACACAGTCCATGCCAGGGGAAGGGGGTGGGAGTCAAGTTTTAAGAACTGCTGTTCTGTATCCTGTTGTTTTCCTACCGGGATTGTTCCAGTTTCCTGCACTGTCTTATCTGGAGCCGAAAAGCCAAACTTCTCCTATTTACTTGCTTTGTGCGTGCCTCGGGTTTCTAATCTGCGAAATAGGCGTTATAAGACTTAAGAGAAACATAGCTAGGACTATTAGAGGGTGGAGGGACAGGAACAAAGTGGTTAAAGGGCTTTCAATACCTATACAATTAGTTTCTTTATTTAGTTATCCTGCTTGCATAAGCCTGTGTATGTCACAGAGTGTTTCAGAGAACCGTCAGCATACCATAAATGCTGCACAGAGTCCACTGAAATGTAAAGAGAGTAGGATTCAGATGTTTACATTCTCAGGTGATTCCAGGTACCTGTGTTTGACAGACCTCACAAGAGAATAATTTTCAGAAAGTGCTGAGTATGGTTTTATCCCCCTCCCAAGGGCTCAAAATAGACACACGAAAGTCTCAGAATAAGCATTTCAATGCTTTTAGTCAGCCTTGAGTTTTAAGAGCTCCACTGAAATGCTGTAGACTTCTTTGGAATTACTTGGCCACATTTTCTTCACTACAGAGGTAAAATAAGCATATACAGTGCTGACATCTTGAAAGCTTACTATGTAGACCAGGCACGTGAGAAAGCAAAATCTTGTAGATTTTTAAAAAAAAAAAAACCAAAACTTTTTTTCCTCTAGTGAGCATGAATTCACTTAACTATAGTTATATTAGTGCACTAAATTCCCTATGGGTTAAAAAAATTAAAAGAAAACATTTACCATACGGCTTTGGAATGTCCTGTTTTTCTGCACAAAGGTGTGGGTCCTGCATACACAGTGTCCATTATCAGATGGGAGCCTCTCCTGGAAAGATAATTAAAACACTGCATCACTCACAGCCATGCAGATGCTGAACCAGACACAAGGTTTCAAAACAAAACTCAACCCCCAAACTCCAACCCCAGAACCCTCCCCCACAGGGAACCTGGTTTTGCTGGAAACAGGTAAAAGTTGTGGCAATGATCAAGATGGATTTTTATTAATTGAAGAGATGAGAAGCATATCAGTTCAGCCTCTGTGGGTAAATACATATTTCATTTTTTTCCCCGTCAGTTGTAACTGTAAATTCAGACTCATTCCACTTGACAGTTTCTTTGGAGGTACTCTCAACTGATGTAAATATGAGAGCAGGAGTAGGCTGAAGTAGTATCCTTAGTTGATTACCAGAGCCTTTATTTGGAACCAAATATCAAGAGAAAAAAGGTTTTGTTTTCTTTTTTTTCAAAGAGATCAGGAAAAGGAAGACATGTGCTTGGAGATAAGGAAAGATAAAAGCATTCCATTTAAAGTCGCCTGTGATAGAAATCAAGATGTTCATCTGCCAAGTCAGTAATTTCGTGGCCTTATGACCATGCAGAGCTTCCGTTTCTGTTACCTTTTCCCACACTAACTGTAAGCACCAAATTATTGGCATGAAAGTTCCTTTTAGCTTGTCCAAGCAGCTCAGCCCTTTAGGGAAGAATTACACAGGCTGAACATAAAACTCTCTTTGACTTCAGAAGGGAAAAACGGTTCTCCCATAAGTTTACATTCAGCTTTGTGAGGCACAGTGGGGCCCTGGAATAGGCTGTGAATTCCCTGTCCTGGGAAGGTTTGAAGACAGGTTAGACAAACACCTCTCAGGAGAAGTTTGGGCAGAGCTCGTTTTTCTGTGAGGAATCAGGACAGCTGAAATGGCCATTTGAGGTGACTTCCAACCCTGTTTTCTATGATTCATTAGGAGTGAGATCACAGTGACAGTAGATCCTATACAATGCCTACATTAACAGAGGTCAAGAGCTCAAAAGTGCATTTGCTGCTTTAAAACAGGGTGGGTGGGTCTGTTTTTTGCTTAAAGCAAGCAGTGGTTTTCAGTAAAAAATTCTCTGAAAATCCTAGCTTTGCCTGTTTCACAAGCTAGCATACGCAAACAGCAAAGCATTCTAGGCTAAAATTATCCTTGCTATCATTAGAAAGTCACAAGGCACATATGGATTGATACTGGCATATCAGAGCTGTGCTGCCGCGCAGCAGTTTCACCCCGAAACGGGAGTGGTTCCGATCCCTACTGTTCATTCTCCGTCCGGAAGCACAACTGATACACTGCGGGAGATTTGACGTGTGCTTTTCTGTTCGAAAGGGACATTTAGTTCCCTGACCTATGTCCTGAGGTTAGAGAGGGCTCTTCTTGTATGCTTTGCTTTTGTTTGTTTCCTTTCCTCTTTGGGTTGTGCTTTGCCTAACTACCAAAGACTCGGTCATTGTTCTACGGGCGCTTGTCATTGTAGTCATTGCCCCTGTCTCGCTCAGGCAGTGGACAGGCTCCCTTGTGCTGGGCAGCATGGAAGCCCCCACCACTTCCATGGCTCCTCCTCACCACCCTTCCTGCTTGGAACAACTCAGCTTTTGCCTAAAGATTTTGCAGGCTCACTCATTTAGGCTTCGCATCCAGCAAAGCATGTTTAGCATCAGTGGCTCGAAGTATTCACTTAAAGTTAAGCAGGTGGGTAAGCGCCCGGCCAGCTGCAGCCTCAGAGCTCAGCTGCCTGCGACTGCCGCCCCCCAGTCTCCGCAAGTTTGGAATTGACAGAGCAGGGCACCTGTAAACACACTTCCAGAGGGCTCCTCCTCAGTGCAGGAGCTTGGCCAAGAGGCATTTCACGATCACTGGCTTTTGTTTGGGTTTGGTTGGTCTCAACCCCGCTCTGGGGGCCCCTGCTGCTGGACGGTGAGGATGGGGGTACGGGAAGGCAGCGGTCCCCAACTGCAGCCAGCCGGGCTCCTTTGGGTGCCCCTGGACCTCAGGCTGGCCCTGCTGGCGGTGAGGGGGTTTGGGTTAGGGCAGGCAGCCTCAGGGAACCCCAGGTGACCCTGTCCTGGTGTTAGGCAGGAGAGGGAGAGGGCAAGGGCTTTCCACCGCACGGTTTCCACGTCCCCACCTCACGTCACAGACGCTGGCCAAGCCCTGCAGCAGCCACCACGCTCCACCCTGCGCATGGGGCTGGCGGCCGCCCCTGTGCAGCCCGGCCAGTCACACTCTCACTTCTCTTCCTCCAGGCAGGGGTCCTCAGCCTCACTGGGGTCCCGGAAAAACGGGCCACCTCGCACGGAGCCAGTAAGCATGGCCAGTGGAGGTAGGGCACTAAAGGCACCAGGCGTAGTCTCTGCCTCGGGTGTTGGTGCACAACAGGGCTTCTGCAGTATGGCAGCTTCCTGCCTGTGCACTGACAGGCTTTCCCTCAGTTTAACTAGCGTACTCATGAAATAAATCCCTGCAGACAAATACCACGTTCACAGATTACAGAGCAGCCCTGCATCTGTCAGCCGGGATGGGCTTCTCCCGTCTTCCGCAGCTCGCACGGAGAATAGGAGCGTGCGGAGCAGGAGACCTGGAGGCTCGAGCTCACGCACCCAGCGAGGACACGTGCTCGCGGTGTGCTGGGCTGTCCGCACGTGCGTGCTCACCTTCAAAGCCAGCAAGGGCCTGTTCTCGCTGGGAAGCTGTGTCACATTTAGGCCAGAGCTGCTCAAAGAACCAGTTTAGACAAGATTCCTGCGTCCAGTGTTTGCAGTCTGGCATCTTTTACCACCTCTAAATGCAAAGCTTTTAATTAATAATAGACTAAGATGCCTGGAGCAAAGACTGCCATTCTGAACTGTAAATGCATGTGGTATCAGTCACCTAGCATCGTAAGGCTTCTCGGCTCTCTTGCAATATGTATGTTGACGGTAAGTTACGTGACTGATTGTTCTCTAACCTGTTACACAGAAATGATGATGACTTCCTAGACTACATAGAACATTTCAAAACCGATGGGAGAATTTCAGATTTAGTCTCTAGTAAATATAAATTACATATGCAGATAATTCTTTAGTTAGGAAACTACCTCTTCTTTTTACTATTTGAAAAGTCAGGTAATGTCAGAATCTGAACTAGCATCACTGTTTCTGGTACTTCTGTTTCTGCAGTTCACTCCATTTGGAGAAGTAAAGACTGCTAACTACAGCCTGTGTTCAAAGGGCCAGTGCTGAAAGGAACATCTCGCAGAGTCTGGTTTTTAAAATTCTGTTTTCAATGTTTATATTTTGTTTCAGCTTTGATGGGTACGCTGTAGAGGCTAATCCTGCAAATATTTACACCAGTCAAGGTTTCTCTCTCTCTCTCTATATAGGTCATTCAAGCTCAATGGGAGCTCACCTTAATGAAGGCACATGTTCTGCAGGAGCATTTATCTTCAACTGAGCATTGAAAAATTTAGTTGCATCTGCTAGCCACATATACTAAAAATAATATATACACACACACACACACATACGTATAGACACACAGACATATGATGATTATTTTAGGTTCTGAGAGAGAAGGAAAGAATACTCAGTCACTTACCAGTCTCCACCTGAGAGAAGGCTCAGTGAGATAGAAAACAGCAGCATGGTGAGTATTCTTTTATAGCATAAATTATACCATAGACAATTGTTTCTAAGAGTTATAGCATTAGAAATTGTAGATTTTTTTTTAAAAAAAAGTTTTAGATATGTGGATGCAAGGTCCGTGGTTTAGTTTCTGAAAAGCATCCCACAAACAACTTCTTCATGTATCCAATTTCCCTTTGAGGCAAGTAGTGCTGCCATTTTGACAGATGAAAGTAGTATGAGCCCTGTTGGCCATGGGGAAGCGGGAGACTGAGAAGCTGATTCCTGACACTTTCCCTTGTTATTTTCCATAAGCGAGTACAGAATTGTCCATGGATACAAGCGTGCTCAGATCACAGGTCTCAGACTTGCAAACAGAGCACTACGCTTCAAGTTACCCTTCCGTTAGCTGAGCTATGGTCGCTGCTCGGGTGGTTCAGTGAGAGCGTTAATCTCAGTTATGCTGTGGATTTAGAACACGCACGTGAACAGCTGCTGTGGCTCAGCTGGAGTATGATAAATTCTTAAGATGAGCTACTTGATCAGGACTCAGAGCCCATAGGTATGCATAAATTAGATCTAGAATAAATTCATCATTCTGGGACCATGCTCACAAAGTATCTTCCAGATCTTCAAAGTGGACATTTATTTATTTATTTTAAAGAATGAACAAATTGTAGAACAGGGATTCCTCCAATAATTCTTAAAAAAAAAAAAAAAATTTAAAGATTGCTCTATTGAGATGGGGATAGAAACAGTCCCCAGGACTGCTATTTTATTCACATCCTCTTTCACTTAAGTTATCTCCAACACGTTTTTACAGAATGAGGGTGTCGGTGACGGAAGGTGCAGTGAAGCCAGTTCACTTCGCATGGATCTCTCCAATCTTGTGACCTGGGCACACACTCATGGGACCATATGCAGTCAAATCCCAGCCTTGGAAATCATGCAGAACATGGGTTATCCTAGCAAGGACAATTCTGTTCTGTGGATATGTGGAGTTGGACATGCGTATCACTGGCAGTGTGGAAAATTACACATCAGAAGCACAGAAGATAATGAAGCTGGAGAAAAGAGAAAGAGGCTAGTATCTTCTGAGGCTTCATCAAGGGAAGCCAGTTTAGATGAAAAGAGGCTCAGGATGACCCCATCTTTTGAGAGGGCTAAAGCAGACGCTGTTAGCGGAGGGTCTTGTAGTAGATCTCCAGGGGTCACTCAGCAGACAGACAACACAGTCTACATAATACATAACGAACCATCACCCAGAGAAAACCAAAAAAATAACAAATCCCTGAAATCAGGCTTTGCAGCAGAGCAGCATTTGTCAATATCTGGCAGTGAAGTCAAAACTGACAGACATGAGGTGAAGCTAGAAAGCAATGAAGTTGTACAAATCATCTCTGATGAAGAACAGTGTATGTCAAATAAAGATGACCAAGGAAACAGAATCAACCAGAATATTCTGTCAGAATCAAATAAAGGTGTAACTGCTGAGGTAGATTTGCAAATGCATCGCAGTCAAAAGATGGCATTTAACAGGCTGACAGCCGCCCAAACATCTGGCTTTGCCCACACAGGAAAGCCACCCCTAACTCTTGCCTGCATTCTAAAATCCCCCATCAGCAATCAAGAGAACCTGGACGGCAGCTTCTTGAGGTTAGGTCCTCTTAATCCTGCAGCTTCCACAACTGAAAATTCTAGAGCAAGAAGCTCCTCTGGGTCAGCAGTACCAAAAGAATATTTAAAATCTGTTCCTGTCTCCAACACTGAAGCAAAGGCCCGACTTGAGTCGCCTGCCTCTGTGACATTCTTTGAGTTTGAAGCCACTGTAGACGTCCAGCAGCAACTCCAGTTGAGCCCTCCTGAGCGTAGCACACCAGAAATAGGCTTAAGTGGGAACATTACCGAAAACCCTATTGAGGAGAGTGAACCGTCAGGATCTGGGCATGCACCTCATCTTTCAGTCTGGAGTCTAGAGAGCAAGAATGCAGACCATCCACCTGCATCTTCAAGCAAAAGTAAGAGAATCTGGAGGTTTATTCTGGAGGGGTTTGTGGGTGTGCGGGTGCGTTCTATTAATCACTTTCCCAAAATATTAAAGGAAGCTGAGTTCGTATAGCTGCCAAAATGAGAACTGTAGCAGTTAAGTAAGTGCCTCCGATTTGGGGCACTCTTGTTTCTACTAAAAGGGACTAAAAAGGTTCTTACCTTAGCAATCAGCACTTCAATAGATAATGCCGTTCACTGAGGTACCCAAACATGGACTTGGCTGTGGCCCAGCCTTAACTACCCAGTTTGAATACTTTGGTCTTTCATTTTACTTAGTATCACCACATAGTATGTTGGCTGTACTTAAGAGAGAGTCCCTGTGAGAAACTGGAGCCAGAGGTGGGAACTCAGGTCTCAAGAGAAGAAAACAAGAGGAAGTAACTTTTGAAGCAGTGAAACAGAGAAGTTGTGGCTGAAACTCTGGTGCACCAAAGTCAATGGCAAGAGTCCCAGAGATTGTAATGGGAGCAAAGTTTCAATCCTGCATATTAAGTTACATGAGCTAAACAAATTGCTTTAGTACTTTTAAGATTTTCATACACGCTGTCCTTAGAATCCTACTGGAGTGGGGAGAGTTATAATTGCTCAAACATTAACTTGCAGGATACGCTGCTTGCTAGGGAGCTTTCAATACCAAGGTTAAGCCACACACAGAGCATGGCAATTTTAAATGATCCCGTATCACAAGAATATGCTGTTTGACGAAGATTTTAGAAGCCTAGCTTGCGGCTGTCTTACTCCTGCTGTAAAACAGACACCATCCGCACAAGAAGGAACAGCTGACATACAGTGTGTGGACATTATCAAAATTATGCTAGTCTTCTGCAAGTAGTAGGGAAGCCATCAATGCAATAGATGCAATTCATTTAATAAATGATCATATTTTAGGATAGAAGTGTGTAATACACTGGAGCCTTAATGCTATATTATATTAGATATAATTTATATATATTATTTAGTCTAATGATTAAACACCTCAAATAAAATGCAAATATCCAGGTTTTCAAAGACGTTATTGTAAAGCCACAAAATTTGCATCCGTAATGATTTGAGTGCCTGCAGGTGCTTTTTCACATTAATTCCAAGTAAGCTGCTGTCTAGTCAGTTCTGGTTTTTTGTCTGCTAGTATCTAGGTGTAAACATCGAGGCAAATTTTAAAAATTTAATTCAAAGAGTAAGAGTATCTCTTTTCCATCCAGTGGCTTAATGTCTTGGCTCCATCTGAGAAGCAGCCCCCAACAGCATGTGTTTCACTTCTGCACGCTCAGTACGAGGATCCCATTGCATGTTCCCCAAAACGTGTCCCAGTCCAGCCCCGTGCCCTTGTCCGTGGCAGGCCAGGCGCCCAGCCTGGCAGAGCTGCTGTGGCACTGCCCTGTGGCCACGCAGGGTGCTTCCCGACTGACCGCATCTCCAGAACTCCTCCCGAGCTGCAGGGCAGGGCTGTGACCACCCTGCCCCCCGTCTAACCCCCCAATACCTGCCCCAATGTACCAGACGCTTGCACCTATCTCTCTGCTGAAATAATGACCCATCTCAACTAGCTGTAGCATTGAAGAGCAGCAGCCTGCTGCGGGTTTCTGCAGTGCAGGGGACTCGACAGCGAACTTCGAAAGAAAAGAAATTACTGAAACAGTATTCTGGGGTTTGTCTGTAACTCAGTGGGTGTACGCTTAAAGCACCACTAGTATTCCCGAATAGACTAGGGCTTACAGACATTTGTATTCCTTACGTAGCCACAACTGCTCAAACTGGCACAGTTGGTTTTTTGTGAACATTATTTGACTATTTTTGTAATTGACAACATCTATCATCAGAAGGGACTGGGAATTCAACTGGGAATGTCTGTGTAGTAGCTGTTTCTGCCAAGATAAATGGCTTATGGCTCAAGCGAGGCCTCTGTGTGTATTGATTTATAAGCCATTCAGCTCTTCACATAGAGCAGTCAGTAACAAAGCAAGCAAAAAACCCAAAACAGCAGCACAGGAATCGGTAGACTCCACCTCAGTCCAGCCACAGCATTTTAAGATAACAACTAAGCGTGTACAAAATAACTTGGTGCAAGAAGGGGAATCTCTAGATGTTGGCTCTAGAACCCTTTTCAATCTACTCCTCTTCAGTCCTGGAAAAGTCACAGGCGAGCAGATGGAGCTTTTCAGCAATCCAAAGAATTAATTTCTCATGCTACATCGAACTAGGTAGATGTGGTATTGCCATAGCAACTTGAGAGAGAACCCAACTGGAATCCTGGCAATCCTTTTTATTAAAAAAAAAAAAATAAAAAAAAAAAAATACACTTTTACTCTTTTTTTTTTTTTTTTTGTTCTTCCTTACAATCCACCCCTAACTTTTGGTTAATGTTTTTATTTCACAGTGAGAGCTCTTTCGCTCTGAAGAGATTTTTGTAAAGACGAACGCTTTGAAATGTATTTTGCATAATGCCTCGTACCACACTTTGAACATACGAAATGGAAGGTACTTAGTCCCGAGGCAGGTCACAAGATCCATGTACAGGCCAGCTCCCATCTATTCTAACGGAGCAGAGTCTGGCCCTTGCAGTCACCATAAAATACATGCCAGAGTAGCTGCAAATTGCTGAAATGACGTGATATGTCACGTCCTTTCGGGGTTGCTTGGGCTTCATAGCCAGCACTGCAGGCTCCGGACTGCAGCCACCGGTTACATGGCCGGTGCCCCGAGCGTGGTCCTATGAGCACGCTCAGAGTCAACTCCAAAATCGGCCAGGGGGAAATTCGGTGTCGAGCCAAGCCTCCAGTGACAGGGGCGGTCTCCAGTCCTCTATTGCTGTCCGAGAAGGCCCACAGAACTTGCACCAATGCTTTCCACAAGTGCACCCCACAGTGACATTCGGCGATTAAATCTCGTTAGGAACGCATTCTCTCCCATTTAAACATAATTCAAAAAGAAAGACTATCTTAAATGTACCTACATGGTAGTATGCAGATTCACCAGCCAAGTGAGAAAGAGCAAGAAAGGAGACAGGCCTTTCCCTACCCAGGCTGGCGCTGTCAGGTGGTGGTGGCTGGCTTGTTGAGAGCACAGATCTAAAGCAAAGCTCTAAAGGAAGGGGTTTGTGAAAGTCCCAGAATCTCTGAATTACTTTTAGAAGGAAGGCGAACGTTATTCTGCATCTCCTTATATTTCACTGATCTCCTTGTAAGTTCTTGCTGTCCACAAAGCTGTGTCTTATCTTTTAGGTGTGTTGAAGTGGGAGAAAAAGAGAAACCGTAATACTGGCGATACAAAAATCTTCAGAGACTGGCTGCTTTTACATTGCCCGTTCGAAACGCGCGAGATCTACAAGCTGCCACCGGAAGACCTCGATAATTACCTGGCCTCCTTCTACTCTTCTGCAAAGAGACAGAACGGCACAGATTTTTCTGCCAGTTCTTTGCACTTCTTTCAGAGCAGCATAGAGAGGTACCTCAAGGATCACAACTACAAGTACAGCGTGGTTAAAGGGTTGGAATTCAGAGCCTCTCGGGAAGCCTTGAAACTGAAGTATCAGCACCTATCTCAAAAAGAGAGAGAGGGGGAGTGGCATATTTTGGAGAACCTGACAGACGAAGATGTGAAAAGCCTTTGTAAGAAGGGACTTTTAAGTAAGATGCACCCTCAGGGCTTTTTGCACCTCATGTTCACTAATATCATTAGGGGGTTTGGGGCAAGTACACACAGTCAGAGCCATAATCTGTACTGGGGACAGCTTGTGCTAAAAAAGAATGAGGGAGAGCTGGAGTACTTGGAGTGGAAGGATGACCTGAACACAGAGGTAAGTACAGGGGAATCAGGTCCACGTCTCTTTGCCAAGCCTGACAATCCAGATAACTGTCCAGTCACAGATTATAAGGAGTATGCTAAGAGGAGGCCGCCGGATATGCTTCATGACTACGATCCACTTTATCTAACGCCCAAGCCCCTGTGCTCCATATGGGACCAAATATGGTACTGTAGAAAGTCACTGTCAAAAGCCAAAATGGAAAAGATCTTGAAAGTTATTATCCAGCAAGTCAGAGGAGCTGCACAGAAGTCCAAGAAATAAAGGTATCCATTTAGTTTCTGCTGTGCCACTTTTTGATAGGAGCATGTTTCAAAGTAGTCTTTAAAAGCTTTAAGTGGCAACATTTAATACAGGTTGAGGAGAACATCCTTCTCTTCGGTTTCACCTTAGAACATAAGTCATCCACAAATTTGCATCACCTTAGCGTTCAGGTTAAGTGAAAAACTTCTATTGTTCTTTGCATTAATGGAATTGATAGTTCAGTAAGTTAAATAAATACGAGAATCGTAGGTCTCACATTCGTAAAACAAGTTAATATTCTACTGTATTATTAGTGACATGATAAAATAGCCAGCGTTAACACGGAGAGGGCTCGGTAGCTGAAGAGCTTGGCTAGGAGTTTAAGCTGCACTCATATTTAGGAGAGCTGACACTTGTACACGGCGTTTAGTCTATAGTGTCAGCCTATTGAGAAAGATAAGTAACACAAGTTAGTTCTGGGGTGGAAGGAGAACGGCGAAATGCTGTGTTTGCCAACTGCTAATCCATATCTCGTGGGAATGCTTTCAACAAGGTTTATGTCATTCTTCTTAGTGAAAGATTTGTAGATTTAAGAAGTTGTGATTGGGTTTTAAAAAGTTACGTAAAATGGCTGACAGCATTGAAAGGTTTTATGGTGTTTTCCCCAGAGTGCTAAATATAGCTATACAAATACACTTTGGTAGATGCAGTCAACTTTTTTCAGCTGTTCAAGTACTATTCAATCAATATGTTGTCTTACGGTCCAGTCAAGTTGTTGGGTTGCATTGTTGACAAAACCTAATAAAATAAGATTTTACTCAATCCTGTTTGTCTGGTCTGTTTGTCTGTTCTGCAGAGATGAAGCCAGTAACCCCAGACTAGCAGGTAACGGTTTCCTGAAATGCCAGCGCGTTCACTTCTCATGCTCAGGTTTCTCCTGCTCTGAGCCCGTCACTATTCAGCATTGCGGGGCTGACCCTGAGGAGCATTTGAGCTGTTTGAAATCCCACAGAGCCCGTGTTTGTGGTTTCTTAAGGAGGTCTTTGTGGCCAAACCCTTTGCCAGAATTGGTCCCATTCAAGCAACATTTAGTATCACCAAATAACTTATAGAAGTTTAAAGAGCCATAAAAAAAGACAAACTCACTTAATCACATGCTCGGAGGGTATCTTCCAGCTTTCCTCGTGCTGTCGAGAGCAGATGGCACTAGGACAGCCGCAGCCATCACTGAAGGGCCGGTCGGTGCCCAGGTCAAGCCCAGCCACCGGTACAGCTCTGTGCCCAACAGCTGAGAGCCAGAGCAAACCCTTTCCTACAGGGCTGGGCTTTACTCACCCCACCTGAGGGGAAGGACCAGATCAAGCCTTTCTCTCCTCTCTGCTGATCCATTCAGTCCACACCCCAAAGCTCGTTAATGAAAGAATGCTGTCTTAAAAATCAGGTGGCACAATTAGCCGACAGCATTCACTTAGTCCTGTCAGGAGCACATGGGCACCTCCTGGTTCTCAGGGCGGCTACAAGAGAGAGCAGAGTGAACGGGGGGGGGGTAGGTGAACAGCTGCCCCCAACGCGCTGTGATGGGCGATAGAAAGCAAAACTCCCAGAAATAACAGATTATCCAGCGACACCAGGATCATCGCTGCCCGCAACAGCGTCCATGCCCTTCCCCGGCCCCAAACCTTGGGCTGGGGTTACAGACGGGCTCAGAGGCTTTGCCAAGTGGGCACGGCAAAAGAGAACAGAACTGTCCCAGGGCACGTCTTAGCAGCTCAAACTGAAAACCTCATTTCCAATAATTAGGGAATTACTCATAGTAGGCTGCCGCTAGGAGCAGCGACTGTGGCAAAAAAAGGCTTTTCAAGGATCAGAGTCGGAGGACTTTGAGTATGCTTTTAATTTGAAAAAAGGACACGAGGAAAACGGTATCCCAGCCTCCATTTCTGTTGCGTGTTAACGATGTCCAATGAAAACTGACTTAGTTTACCAGCTAGAATATGCCTTGTTATCCTCCTCCAAAAACTATTGCATGAGCGATCTAAGAATTGAATGTTTATGACTGAAGTCAGGATGAAATTACTTGTAAAAGTTTGTTTTAATTAAATGTATTTGTGTACATATTTGTTGGAAAAGGATTTCTAGGAACATCTTTTTCTGTGAGAAGTGAGACTGAATGCTCCCAGCTGGCCAGTGGGACGCCCTCCAGTCCTTGGGGCCGGCAGAGCTGCCGGCTGGGCCAGCTCGCTCCTGCTCCTGGGCAGCCTGGGCAGCCGGAGCACCCCCCGCACCCGGGGGAGATGGGGCTGTCGTGTTCCTGCTCCAGGCCTCGCTCTTCACCCGTCCTTGCGCTTCATTGCAGGGCTCGAGGGGAAGGGAGAAACGCTGGGGCTCATCTAAGGGTTACACACGTGCTTTTCATCTTTGCATCACAAGAAAAAATGATTAATTAGGGTGGAGACCAAGATACAATGCAAAGTAATTTGCATCAAGACGAGATGAAGGGCAGAGGCTCCAGGCCCGTCTCCTCCTTCCCAGCCCGCTCCCCGGGCAAGGAGCCGTGCCATGGTGGCTGCGTGGTCCGGTGGCTCGGAGGAGAAGGGCCGTGGCTGTTGCCCAACTCCCACCCCGATGGGGAACCAGGGCTCTCCCAGCTGCGTTGTGGGAGCTGCTCAGCGATGGAGCGAGCCCCATGTGGGGTTTGCACCCTGACACTGGCAGCCATGGGGACTCCCCTGGGTTACCCGTCAGCGGAGCTGGGCCAGCTACTCTGTACTGGGCAAGAGAAGGGAATGCCCGGAGCCTTCCGCAAAACCAGTTTCTTTTCCTCTTTTTGCACGGAGGGTTTTGAAGCCCCCTCCACCGCCAGTTTAGCCTGCAGAGGAAGCAGCAGAAGGGAACTCGCTGTGCCCAGCGCCGATGACGGCACCTCTGATGCGGGCAGAGCTCAGTGGCACCGCCATTCTTGGCACGATGGGGGGGGTGATGGCTCCCCCTGTCCCCCAGAGCCAGCCTGTGACCCCTGAGCCCAGCCTGTGACCCCCCAGAGCCAGCCTGTGCCCCCCCAGCACCAGCCT
>VYZV01036164.1:37284-49139 GCA_013401275.1 Pandion haliaetus | reverse complement strand
ACACACTGCATTCGAAAACTTCTGAAGACATCACCTCAGAGGGGGCACAAAATAACTGTAACCCCCAGTGCAACTAACCCTGCTCCAGAATTTTTACTATACCTCTGTGTGAGAGCTTCTCCAGGATGATCCTTAGGCGCTGAAGAACAGGGGGTGAAATGTCATACTTATAGATGTCTATTACAGGCACTGGCTGACATCTCCCAAATATTCCATCTGCAGGAGAGAGAAAAAGAAAAGGAAAAATATACATTCCGTTTTCTGAGAGGAAGAAATGTGTGATGAGATGCGCATTTCTAATGTATCCTAATTACATACTGAAGGAACCTTTTAAAAGACGCGTTAAAAAGCTATCAAAGGACTACTGAAGTCACGAGGCAGGGTATTTTCTATCAAAATAAATAAATACTAGAACGAATATTAGTTAGAGGAAGATTCTACTGTACAAGTTATGCATACAGTTTATTTTATAAAGTCATTTCAGACTTCTGCCTCCCAAATCTTTTGATGTAAGACTTCTTTAGTGACAATTCAGTGGGAAAAAACCTTAATGTTCAGCGCCTACTATGTTGCAGATGAAAAGTGCAGCATCCAGAAATATAAATATTAATTTGCAAAAACTGTGAGGATTTGCTGAAACATTTTTAATGCAGAAGCTGTGTGTTAGGCATTGGTAAATGAGAACTGAATCCGTAATGGCTAGTAAAGGCTCATTTAAAGAAGTACCCTCTAATGAATGCAATAAAAGAAAGCTGCTCACAGAACAATGAGATATTAATGTGGTCTAATTTATTTAGCTCCTTTCCATTTGTCTAAAATGACAGACTCTTCTCATCAATGTCTTTTCAAATCACACCTTCTAATTAATTTGGCTTCTTATTAGTCTTTATTTAGAGAATTGTTCATTTTGAGAGAAGCTTCCTGTGTATGTGTGGGAGGAACAGGGAGTTCAAACATTCAAATTACCTTTCTCTCTTTCATACAAAAGACTAATTCAGAGCCTAGGTGCTTCACATACAATCTGACCATCTGCAATTCTAGGCCTCCAAGAAAGAAAGTGGTTTCATTTATTGTTCAAAACAGTTCTCTTCTATATAGTGATCCAAAGAAAGCAATTTAAATGCAACAAGTTTAATTAGCAAAATTTTCTACTGCAGTACTAGTTTTAACAGAGTAATTACTTCTGCTCTGATATTACATCTATGCTCAAAAAGGATAGCTACATCAGATTAGCAGAAAATAACGGTAAGTATTAATTTGCAAACGTCCATTACTTTCTCTACTACTTCACAGAGCTAAAAGACTACAAATGGGAACTACTGGCCCAGCTGTTCACTAAACACAAATAATGGCATAAAAGAAAATAAACCAATCCAGGATACAGAAAAAGGGCATTATTAGCCTTCACTGTTAAACACAAATACCTCATTGAAATTAGCCCATTTTTTCTTTCTTTGCCTTTCCAATCCTCCTGTCACTTACAACTGCCAAATTAAGTTAATCCAAATTAAAAACTTACCTCTGAGTCTAATTTTATTGTTGGAAACTAGGTTTAATTTAGAAACCACACACACAGATCTGCTTTGGTGTTCTGCCATATAACGTATAAAGCAGCCTAACAGCAGATTAAAATATTAATCTCCATTTAAAAACCTGTTGCAGTTGGAAATAAGCAAAGTATATGAATATCAGTCACTTGTAAATGCATGGATAACAGGAATAAATAAGGTCTTGATTCAGAAATAGATAGAAGAACATTTCAGTGTTAGAGAACAAGATTGTTCAAAATGAAACATTACTTGAAATAGCCAGCTCTATTTTGGAATACCACCATTACTGGCCACAAATAATTAGGACAACATCTATGTTTATATAAACAAGTAACATTCCATGATTTTTTTAAAGATAATATACCTTAAAGATAAATATAAGCTTATTTTAGAGTCCAGAAGAGCATACACATTCAGCACGAATTAAGGGTGTTTGTATTAAGTATCATTTGAAGATATCTCCATGGATGCAAAAGCTAATTCACTCACAAACTCTAAAAGAGACCTAACCTTTTTTCCTAATACCAGAGTTTTCAGAAACCTTTAGCCTACTGTCTTTAAATAGAACAAAACCTATTTAAATTCCAAAATTAACAATTAGCACATGAGTCTAAGCTGCGTTATACAATCTATCCCAAAACACTGGGACTGCTTAGGGAGAAACTGCAAGTTACTTTGGGTTTTGTACTTGAAATATGGGCATAATAAGCTTTGAAGAGGCTGCAATCACAAATAGTGCTCTGCTCTGCTAAATGCAGTACTAGGAGAGTGGAGAAGGAATAGTATGCCCCAAGGAGAGGTTGGCAAATACCATCTCTAAACTACAGAGGATCTTTATAGTGGGGATTACAGTTGGACTGGAGTTGTGCAAATAGTAGATTTCATAATTCAGTTCAGTAGCTTTTTTTAAAAAAGTAGGAATTTTCCTAAGTTTTTCTATTTGGTTGGGGTTGGTTTGTTTGGGTTTTTTATTTTTTATTTTTTATTTGATTGTGAGGTTTCTGTGGCAACATTTAAAAACTAAAAAATTAAATTGAGGTTGAGCGTTCAATTTTCAGGGTACCTTTTAATTAAACCTTCTTAAAATTACATAGACTGGGGGGAAGAAGGCAAGGGAGAGCCACTTTACAAAAAAATATTTCCAAAAAGTTCCCCCTCTTTTTCTTTCCAAGAAATCTATTTGGCAGATGTGGCCCAAATTCAGAAATGGCTTTGGCTCAGCACAAACCTCATTTTCACTTAAATTACAGCTAATATTTAAAAACTGTCCAGCTTAGTCTGCCATCAACTCTCCAAACCACTGTGAGTTTACAGTGAGTAAATACATGGTGTGTCTTTCCAGACCAGCTACACCCACCTCTGGCACAGGGCGATGTGGGGCTGTTGCAGTGTCTTGGTGTCTGAGCACCCTGTCATGCACCCATTTGACCTCTAACAGCCTCCAACAAGCAAACTGCCCAAAGTTGTCGTGAAGCAAAAAGGAAAATGGAAAAGCTCCCAGATTTTACAGTAAGTGTCATACGGCAGAGGAAGTTCAAAGCATGAGTGATGCTTTAATAACCACCATCCACTGTATTCCTATAGCTGTTCAGAGTATGTTCATACTGAACTTTGATTAAAATTGTATTCTGAGAAGGAATGTAATATGCAACAGACATCTGCTCTTTACACATGCCCAGAATGAGGGAAGGCTGAGACAACTGATCAATATACACATATGGTTGCTATTAAAGTGCTATCATTTGCTAACCGTTAGCAAAAAGTAGTATCTGAAATTTCCATAGTAATATCTTATAAGTTATACTTAGACCTGGAAACATCTGCGTTAACAGCATGGTAATGTTGACTTTTAGATGGCTTCTCTGTTTGTTTCCAAAGAAGAGACTAAAACAGAAGAATAATATACCCAAGGAGACAGTGAGATGCTTCTTTATGTATTTGGCTATTTTGCTAATAGGTTTAATACTTGAAAAAAAAATGCAAGCATAAATTTTTACAAGCTGCTATTTAAAATCTTGAATTTTGACAAATATATATTACAAACTTAGATGCTAATATTAAAAGACACAAATTTAACGTAACCCAGGTGCCCAATAATCTCAAATAGTGGCAGATGAACCTCTTTTATTAGAGACAACACCCTGGAGCGCGGTACATGTATTTACACTGAATATTTATCATCTTCTAGTGAAAAAAATACAACTGATAGATTAAACCTTGAACAAGTCACAAGTTCTGGAAGGGTGATTTTTGAGAGAGGTTTAGAAGCAAACGGAAAACTCCCATCTTAATTCATTATTATTGCCCATTTGCCATGAATTGGTGGATATTTATGAGCTCTATTACCTACTGAGGAAATAAGCACCACATTACATTCATGACTGACATCTAGGTACTGAATTATGTAAAAGGAGAGCACAAAAAACTCTAATTTGAAACAGTTTTGAAGAGTTGATTGCACCAGCATGTTGACTTGGTACAGTAGACAGGCATCACGTGCTTAACAGGTACTAAAAAGCCTTTGGAAACTTGCACTGAGTGACCACCTTCACCTTGAAGGCAAGACTATTTGTGGGCAGCTGATTCATGAAATTCTAAGTAGTGTTTCCTACAAAAAAAATCCCAGTGTATAAGAAGTTGTCCTTGGCTAGACAAACATATCCCATCCTGGAACCACTAAGTATGGCTAATATGACAATTGAAACTAAGATGTACACAAGACTTGGCACAGTTTTGAATAACCCCAGCAAAAAAAGAATGAGTTCTTGTTGAGTGTATTTTGCTACTGAGCAAAACTGTGAGGACTGGTAGAGACACTGGAGCTTGTCTGCAGGCGGATAAAAGCTTGATAGATGTAAATTAAAAGATTGTATTCTGCAGTAATTAATTATTTAGATCTACATGCAGTGAAATTTTCACATGGCACTGACAAGTGACCTTTGCAAAGGAGCCTTCAAGCAGATGCTTTGAAGCACCTGGTTCTTCTGCTCTTCAAACTTCCTGCAGCACCTGGAAAGGAAGCAGCTCTCCAGACAGCGACAGTATTCACGTACATGGGTTGACCAACGCTTCAGCTTCCTTTCCCTAATTACCTGACAATCTTTACAAAATTATAACATAGAACTTTGTATAAAGCAGAATTTTTGCCCCATATTGCAGGCATTGTGCTTTTTCCTGTGTCGTAATGCAGCAAGAAAATCCACAGACCCAGCGGTGTGTCAAAGGGCATTTGCTGCCACCTTGGACTGTATCATCTGTGCTCTTGCAGTTAATCAGAGAACTCTTCTAGCGTTTCTGCGGAGTTTTCAGTGGGCATCATTCTTCGGCCACTTAACCTTCTGTAAGAAAAGGATTCTTTCTTCTCACTGAATATGGACATTATTTCGCACTCCCTCCCCCAGCTATTGGTTTAAGGTGCTGTAAGGTCCAAGAGCAGTCCAGGACTAATGAAAAGGGCATTGCTTGATGTCTTATAACCCAAGGTTAGAGCCTGAGTTGCCTACTGGAAATATTTAAGTCATTTTCCAATGGGAAGCATAATATTTGCATCTCAAAAGTCTCATGATACTGGACTTCAAGGTCACAGATGTTAAATGTTTTAGGAAGTATGAAGGAGACTGTTATTTCACTCTTCTCTCCCTTCTATTTCTCTCCAGTAAGGTGTTTCGTTTCAAAACCCTTTTCCAAAAACAAAAAAAATAAAAAATTAAATGTTACCATTCCTTGACGAGGACATTAAGTTGTGTATCAGGAGGGAGGCTTATTTCAGAAGACATAGTCCACAAACCCACATTCAACATTGACAAGTAAGCTCTTCAGCAAACAGCATATTTTTAATATTCCATTTATTAAAAAAGTTTTGTTCATAATTTATACCTCTACTTTAAAATTCTCTTTACAAGCGAGGCAGAGATCATACAGATAGAGCAACAGTGGCTTCTACAGTGTCATTTCTCATGCAATGTTTTGAAAATACTACTCCAATGCTTTCAAACAGCAAATGCTTACAAGTCTCACTGCAGCAGTTCGTCTGAAAAGCTGCTGCTTGCAATCAGAGTTAACTGCATTGCAAACCTGCAGCGCTCCACAAGAATGCAGCCTTCCTAGGAGGCAATCCCCCCCTGTTAAACTTTTAAAACCTTTTTACCATTTTATTTTGCTTATCTCTGTGCAGCCTCAGTAGTCCTGGGTGATTTCCTTTTCGGAGCAGTCATAGTGGCATCTAGTGGACAGTTTCGTGCTCAGGGATCAGTCCTGGAGCTCAAGTTCTTCATCTTCTAAATTTATTGCTTTCAGACCCATTTGACTTCATCTGGAATACAGTGCTATGCAGTTACAGCCACCCTCAGTCTTGCTTATCCATATGTCTGATAGGCATGTGGAAGTTTTTAAGGCAGTTATTTAAAATTAAGAAATACAATTAAAAAAAAGAGGCTGAGATAGTTATTTCTAGAAGCAATGCATTATTAAGAAGTAAGCAAAGTGCATACAGATTGTTTTAAAAAGAGTATGTGGTGGTATTCTGTTTTTGCTAGTGTGTAAGGTACAAAATATTATCCAATAAAAATAAATCCTCAACTGTAAATAAAACACAAAGCATATTTTTTCATAGATTTATGTTGTAAATTTAATAGAAACAGCATAAGAAGCAGAAAACAACAACGTTCTAAACTTGATTTTTATTTTTTTTTTATCCAACCAGGAAATACCATGCAGTGGATACTCTTTTAACAGTCGAGTAAATACACTCTTCCTCAGCTACTAAATAAACTGCTGCCTAAAAGGCAAAGGTAACTTCGTAAATTCTGCTGAAAGCCAGACCACCTGACAGCCCTATAAAAGGACTCTTAACAAGATTTAATGCCTTTCCTCACCTCTTTGGACGCAGATATTTAAAGAAAAAAGTGGATGGCCAGTCTGCTTTCAACCAAAAAACGCCCAAACCTAAAACCCCAGAATATTTCTGCTGACTGAAAGAACTCAATGGCATATTAGTGATTACGAAAGTGCTCATATTAAAAGATAAAAGTTCACATTAACAGCAGCATTAGTTAGCTGTTGTGCAAACAGTGTGATAGGGCTGGGATTTGCAAAGCTCCAAATCATCCCGAGGCACAACTGAGAGCAAATAGCTCCTCTGGGGTTTACAGTCCCCTTGTCTCAAGGAGTGATTCTGAGAGCAAGTTCTGGAGGACTCTGTTATTCCTTCATCAAAAAAAAGATATAACCTTCAAAAGAGGGGAAATATCATTTCAGGAACTATTTCTGTGCTAACCTGCTAACTTAAGTGGTGGAGTGTACAGTCCCAAAATATTATGCACACTTTCACTTGAGAGGGTTTTTTAAAGTTACAATAGAAATATGTAAATTGCAGAGAAAGTAACTAAAAAATCCTGCTCTCTCCTGAGTACAGCAAAAGGGGGGGGAGGAAAGGACCGTGAAAAAGCTAGCTACAGTTTAACAAAGCAAGAGAGCAGGCTGACGGTGAAAAGAAGTGCTTCCCGCTTCCAAAAAGCCCTAAGTTATTCAGCTAAGAGAATGAGAGGTCCAGATTTCAATGCCTACTTTCTGCGATCCAGAGCACAGAAATGAACCTCAGTCTTGACACGTCGCACACAGGCCTCCCAACCACAGAAATAATGGCCATGCCTTGGGAGGCAAGGGCAGGAGGGAGTTTAAGGAGAGGAAAAAGTAGAGATGAAAAGAAAGCAAGTCTTAAATTTTTGCTGCTAGAGTTACTGTTCAAGTTGAGTAATGCTTGAATAGCTTGGTACTTCTTAGAGAACCAAACTTGAATTTCTGCAGCCTGGGTAACTATGTGGAATGAAAGCTAGGTTTGGCTGCATGATGAGGACGACAAGAAAGGATGACAAAGCAGTGACTGAATCAGTATCTTCCACATCGAGATGACCGCTACAGTCTGTAAGCCACACAAATCATCTACTTCTAATTTCGATCACAGAGACCAATCCAGGCTTGAGAAAACCTTTGAGAAAAAAACAAGCTCTAATTGTAATATATTAAGAGGACTTTTCTAAGCAAAACTACATATTCAGTTATTATGTCTCGAAGAAAAGAGAGCTTGCAATCAAAATCATTTGAACAGCAACTCCTTTTTTTGCCAATACTGGTACTAAAGAGAAAAGGCAGAAAAGACAAAAACATATAAATCCTCCTCCAAAAGGAAAAACACTTTATAGTCAAGTATAAGTCAAGTATTAGCAGGCTTACAATAAATCTATCTCTTTAGCATATTTGGACTGCAAGAATAACATATAAGTTTATATTTTACATTGCTATCTCATGAGTGAGAAATCTGAGCCATATACCACCCCTCATCCAGAAAAAGCTACTTTTTTTCCAGAAGAAAGATGGAATACTGCACCAAATTCTGACCACATCTTTACCAGAAAGCTACAAATAAACTAGAGAAGTTCAGAGAAAAAGGAAAGACAGGAGGTAGCCACATAGCTCCTTAAGCAGTGAACTATCTGATTCTTTATGGGAAAAGACTAAAAATTTATGCAATTATTTATTACATTATTGGGAGAAATGCAGTGAAAAGACAAAAATGAACACTGAATCAGAACAAGTTTCAAGCAGGGAAAAACTATTCTGAAGCTGTTAAACTCCCTCCTGGAAGAGTAATGGAGCTCCTATTGCTTGCACTGTTTAAAATTAAGCCAGAGCAATGAGGAATGATGAAACATGAACAATTCTTTTTTTTCACTCAGTATGCATTTATGAACAGAGGTTAGTGGAGGGACTAAGAATTTATTTATGGAAGCAATGAGATGCAAATACACTAATGCTTATTTATGCACACTAATTTTCCAAGTATCACTGAGATGTACTTCAGTCACTTCAAGGATCCCCATTACATTTTCGGTTGGTGCCAAGAACCACTTTGGTGCTGGCAATATCTTCACTGTGTGATCAGACTGTAGCTGCTCTTGCATCTGTATTCCCAAGGCAAAAATATCTCTGCAAGGAAACATGTTCAGCAAAATGGATTTCTGCATTAATTTTCATTTTGTATTAAAAACAAAGTAGTGAAAGTTTTAACTTGTGCTAACTGCCAAGAACTTGTATTTTAAGAGTTAGTTATTACAGGTTTGCAGGAGACAGTGTTTTTGTGAAAACATGACTAATGACCATTCCATTCATATTCATCAGATGCAGTACTTAATAGTTAGAGCAAACTTGGTTTATTTCTGACCTTTGCCAAACTTGAAGCTTTCTAGATCTTTGCAGGACAATATTTATTGAGACCGCAGATTACTTTTGTAATCTGAGCTACTGAATTTATTTCTAAATGGAATTGACTTCAGACATGCATGAAATTATAGTAATAAAGATCCCCATCTTGTTCCCTAGCTGCAGAGTATTATAAAAATTACAGAAAAATTATGTTATGCCAACCTGAACACATAAGCAAAAAATTTTAAATGCATTCCTTTATGAAGGGGAGGGAAAACCCTTATGAACTAGGGTAACTTCACAGAGCGCTGCACCCTGTGGACCGATTAAAATTGTTTGGAGCGATCTCAGAAATCTCTGCACCTGGCTTGAGTATGAAATATCAGCATGCTTGTAGAAGCCACAGCACATCGTGGGCATTGGAACAGCCGAGAACCTCAACGCAAACTTTGACAGAGGGATGCTAACAGTTTCTGTGGAACAGTGTGGAGAGCGTGACAAATCTGACAGTTTCAAGCAAACTGTGCTTTAAAATAGCTAAATATGATGTTACATACCTAGGACCACCTATCAGAAGCTGCATTCAGAAAAGTTATTTCTATCACAGTGAATTAGAGGTCTGGATGCAGCTGTCCCCTGCTGTGGGACACAGCCTGAGCACTGCCCGTGGTTTTGCTAATGGCAATAGGTGAAGGGCATGAGACATTACAGTCCTCCTTGCTTGGTTCAGACCCCAGCATTCAGTCAGGGCAAAAACACTAATAAGGTTTGTGGATATATGAACACGACATCAATAAATCGGAACGAGAAGGTGACGTCATTCAGCGTGCAGCATGAATGAGGTCAGTGTGGGAATACAGAGTTCTGGTGTCCAAATTTTAAAATGAGCAATAAATTTTGGAAAGGACATTGAGAGAAGCAAAAGAGATTATCTACAGGCTGGAAAAAGCCCTATGGTGAAATGCCTTTTCCAGCGCAGAAGCCTTCAGAATAGAAGATGGATGATCTTTTGTCTCTGTAAGTAAGCCTTCAGACAGATGAAATGATATGGGAACAGAGATCTGGAACAGGACTGGGAGCAGTTTCAGAAGTATTTAATTCTCCTCAGTTTTGTGCGTTACAGTTCATAACAACTTTTAAGATTTGCAGTGCCTGAAATTATGGTAAGAATGAATCTGAAAAGCAAGATTTTTCTGCTTTTGCAATGGGTGCAGAGACTCCTCAATGTTCGTCAAATGTGCAACCCCAAATTTCTTCCTGTCTTATTGACAGAATACATACAGCTCACAGGAAATATTTAACATTTGAGCATACTTGTAAGTTGTAATATGCTTTTTAATATACTGTACACAATTAAAAAACATTATTCAACTGCAGTTTGGGGGCAGAATTTAAGCTGCTCACAGTTTAAGAGTCTCCTGCAATTTGAGTGGTTAAGTATAGAAGTTGTATACTCAGCACATGTACTTCTTAAAAGAAGACAGAATAAATACGAATAACTTTGAACAAAGTATTCATGCTACAAAAGGACGAAATAACAGTTCATCAAACATGCAAAATAAAAAAAAACTTGAAAGCCAGGAGGACTACAGGATCAGCAAAAAAAACCCACTGAAATAGTATTTTACTAATGAGCACCATACTGTATCTTTCTAAATTTCTCCCTCATACTGTATTGCTTATGAAGTGCCAGGCTCTTGCTTGGGATAACAAAACTACACAGAAAATAGTATATCTGTTTGTTGTCTCTTCTTATACTCCAGCTGAATGCTCTTCCAGGCAGAAGCCATCACTTTTTTTTTAGCATGTTTCGATAGAGCTAACAAAAAGGATTGCAATCCTAAGTGAAGGAAAATGCATCAACCCAAAATCTGTGATTCTGAAGCTTCTGCTGGATTATTGAAAATAACAACATGCATTTAAATAATATTGCTGAACTTACAACACTTACTAGATGTATAACTGTTTACCCAGATCCCTGCACAAAGACTACTTACTTTTCTTAAGCGTGACACCTCACAGTTTCGCTCTTCTGCCACTGCTTTGCCGTTCCCCAGTTATTCAACCAGTCAAGCCTACACTCTCGTTCTGGCCAACGGAAAGGTTTGCAAAGGCCTCTCCAAAGGCAAAAATGTAAACAGAACTGTACAATCACTAATGAAAGCAAAAGGATAAAGCAACATTTTAAAAATGTGAGAGGAAAAAGAAATGACAGTCCTGAAAAAAACACCACCTTTCATCCCTAGCCATATTTCAGCTCTAGTTTGCCAGTCAACAAAATCCTTATCTGATGAAATGTAATTTGGATATACCAAAACTAGAAAGATTTCCAAGCCATGTACATATATAAACAATTTTTGATGCATCCAGACATTTTTGTTTAATCTACAATAGCATTTTCTCCCAAAGGCACCAACCAAAATAGTCAATTTTTATCTTTTAATCCAATTTCTGCATATCTATAACTGCAGTAATTTTACAGTGTATTTCATTTATTTCTTCAATGTTGCTAAGAATAGGAGCCAGAGACAACTGTTAAAAATATTTGCTGCTATTTTCAGTGTTTGTGAATGGACAATGTAGGAGCAGAACATCCCCTTTCTGTCACATCTGGAGCATCACCCTTTCAAATAAAAATGTTCACCCTGAAGTCAAGAAAGGACAGTCCAGAAAACAACCTGCAAATTTTAATAAATTCAAGATTTTAAAGGCTGCACCCTTAGTCTTTTGCACAAACTTTGTTTGCCACAAAGTTCATATTCTGCCTAAACCACTGACTGCTGTCATATTTGGTGCAACTTGTTATGGGTGGAAAGATAAGCAGCAGGGCAGCAAAAAGAGGAGGTTTATCTATGGCAGCTAATCTTCTCAATCAACAGCACTCAGCTCTGCTTAACAGCCGTTGCCAAGTAACGGGGACCAGCTTTTCTTATCGGCTTCATAATGTTTCATTGACTATTCAGACTAGAATAGAAAGCTGTGACACTCAGGGTTATAAGCAGCACAAAATGAAAATGGCATATTATGTGGTATGAAGAAGAGAAATCTTTTAGCCCTTACCTTATCTGGACAGTGACTGTTACGCCAAAAAAAAAAAAAAAAAAA